>NNCF01126622.1:1210458-1249898 GCA_002313205.1 Laupala kohalensis | reverse complement strand
TCAGAAGTGCCACTTTCTCAGTGACGTCGAAAACATTAGATTCGTCGCTGTTACGATGATTTGTACTTATAACCCCTTCCCGAGGGGTGTATGGGGGCTGGTCGTTAACTAATGTAACATCATAAGTGTTGTTATGCGTTTTAGTGGACTTGAAAACCATGGTCTCAATGCTATCGGTCATTATCGATTATATTTACTATATCGATAATCGTCTAAGATATCAAGTAGATAAACATTACACAGGTTATCTATCTCAATGATTATTCAAATACGTGAGTTCTTTTTGTGTGTTTTATTCTCTATTTTTCATTAACTTTTAAAACTTTTTAATTTATAAATGCATCTTGCAATTTGTAAATGGACGAGTGAGTGTATGTGTGTATAGTCCACTATAACTCCGCAATGCCTGGAGCAATATCAATTAAACTTGGTATACGGATTCGGCAAAGGACACTCGGTTAATATATCTGTAATAGTGCCCTTGGGGGTGGTGTGGGAAAAGGGTGACATGATAAAGAGATCGAAAACGATCGACATTAACATTGAATACATGGTTTTGAAGCCTTGTGGTCTTGGAACTGATATAATTAGACAATCCGCCCGTGATTTGTTTGTTTGTATGTAGATTAAGTGTAATAAAAATACATTTCTTATGAAAAAGTATTGTTAAAGGTCAATCTTATTAGGGATTGTGTACTAATCTTACTTTCTCATATACGTAGTGTATAGAAAGTTCTATAATCGTGAAAAAATTCTAAGGTGAGATTTCGACGGAAATATCCGTTTTGGTTATGCCCGGTTCAGAAAAAGTAGTTTTTGGCATGACGTCCGGCCGGCCGTCAGTCCGTCTGTATTTCCATCCATGTGCGGAGATTCTGAGTAAACGGATGAATATATTTAATTCATATTTCGTATTTACGGTGGAATCTACTTTTTGTCGATGCACGTGATCTAATTTTTCTTTCTAGGAAACAAAGGGTACTTCACATGAAGGTCAAAGTACTGTTTCAAATATTTTTCAAAAAGCCTCCAACGATTTTGCTTAAATTTCTGTAAGTAAAGTAGTCCTCATTAGCGGTATTTCGCTTGGAAGTTTGGTATAGACGCAGTAAAATAATTTCCTTCTGCAGTATTTACACTTTAGCTTACTGTTTGAAGAAGCGTGAATAATATTTAGCAGTGTAAATGGACCAAGCAGACATAGAATACACTTTTCGTAAACTGCAATGAAAGATATGATAATGAAAAAAAACACATAGGAGAACAAGAAAAGCACTGCAGATAAGAAAATACATCAATTTCTGTCTACAACGAAATAACCTTTACACAACACTTAAAGGATATTTTTGTCACTCTATGCTGCAGGTGGAAAAACGTATATGAGAAAATATGTGCAATGTTTTTGCACCACTAGTCCTACAATAAGATGAATATCGATCAGAAACTCTATGTTACCATCCTTGAAAGAGGTCAAGAAGAGGAAATCGAACTAGGGACTCAAATTGGGATGGCCTCACTCAAAATGGTACAAGTTTTTTTTGTCGCGTGTTGATAGTAATCTTGGAATATAGTTTACAGCAACGTAATAAACAAGTTCAATACCAACAATTATAACACTTGCAATGAGATAATTGTGCATAACATTGTAAATTAGTTAGCAGAGAAGTAATATAAGAAAAATATATGTGAGAGTTTTTGGCAATTTTTATCAATAGGGATTTTGTATTTAGGTCAAATAAAACAAATTATTTTAAAAATCACGCTGACGTTTGTGTGTACGGTGAGCATGGTGTACGACAAACATATGTAGGGTCTTTTGGAGTTTGGAACGGGGGATGTTTTTTGATGTATTTTTAAGTAGTTAATTTTGGTAGGTAATTTTTGTTACGTTTCATTTGAGTGATGGCTCTTTTGTCTATGTTTATATTTTCTACTTATGCTTTTATGGTGCCATTTTTTTGTCTTGTACTCCTAATGATGACCAAAATCGAAGGTCGAAACAAGGGTATGATTTAAAACATATTTTTGTGGGGCTTTAGGGCTCGTCAACAAGAAGGTCATTAGAGTCCTTTTTGTTTTATTTGGTCTAAATGCAAAAAGCAACATCCCTATAAGAAATATCGTTTATTACTTTAATTACTAAAACATTGTTTGCACAATGTTGACAATGGAACCAGATTATTTAATCGAATGCTCAACGGTCACCAAGTGCATCCTATTACACTTAAAATCGTGAACAATTTTATCATCGTTAGAATTTCTAAGAGGAAATACTTGTGATTATCATGCATATGTATCATAGTAAAATATGTAATGTTTGATAAATTAACATAGTGTATAAACTGATAAAATTATTTCATTAATTTCCTGGGAGTAATATCGTCCTGTAAATGACAAAGAGATATACTCTAGTTAAATGTTTATGGTTGTAATAGCAATAACTACAACCAATTTTACATCGAAACAAATGTAAATGCAACCACTCTTCATTTGGCAGACTCAGAGAATTCCAGTGAACATAACATTAATAGAATCAACTAGATTTACGAGATTTCAATTATGATACAAAGCAATTAGCGTTTAACACGGAACCAGTTCGTTGCGCCGATCATAAGTCACAAAAATTGATAGTAAAAGAAGAATATCAGCAATTTACAGAAACATTAAATATTTATGTTTTTGATAGAAAGAAAAAGTCATTCGCGTTTAAATAAAATTGTATACATTGATCATATTACATGATATGCAATTTAATTTCAACAGACTGGAGTTCAAATGGAAATTTAAAAAGATGTGAGAAATTAGTTTTGTAAATGTGTTATAAGTAGATGCTTAATATGATCTTTTAAGCCTGACAAAGATACGAATAAATATCTTATTATTATTATTCAATATAATTATTATTTAAAAATCATATAAAATTTATATTACCACACAAAAATCTGAATATAACAATTATTTTAAAAATATACACAAAAATCTCACTAATAAAATGCATATTTTAATTATTAATGCAAATTGGTGCAAATATATTACACTTTTTGGAAATGGGTGTGTTATACTAGGATGAAAGTAATGGAAAACTAAATCCTTGCCGAGGTTGCTGTAGGGGTAGAGCATAGAGAATGTTTCTGTCTTAATGCAGAGGGTAACGGGGTGCCGCACCTCCCCGAATCGGATGATGCATAAATGACGGAATAGGTGAATGAGGTTAGGTATATACGATTGATAGATCTCCAGGAAAGAAAGTAATACTTCTATAAAACCTCAATCAGTCTTTGACCCCACGCCAAGTTACTGCGTAAATAAACCGAGAATCGGAAAACAGGGTGAGAGCTCGATCACTTCTGTGCGGGATGTGAAATGGATCATTTTTCTAAAACACTAATTATATTAATAAAACTGTAGAGACGACATAAATAACTTTTTCGAAGTAATAATTCTCGAAGTGGAATCTAGTATTAGCGTAAAATAGTAAATACCAAGTGATAAGTATTTGTTTCATACAACAGTATTCATAGCAGGGAATACTGCCAGCACACGTTGGAAGCAACCACAAAATATTCGTGGACAGAATGTCACATTTTAAATGTCGAATAATGATATAGAAAGAAAGTACAGAACAAGAATACAACTGTAAATAATACCCAGAAACTCTCTTATTACAGAGGAGAAAAATATCACGTTTAACCTAGAGGGGGAAAAGATGACAAAAATAATAAGTAAAGTGCTATGGGGTTATAGTTTAATAAACAAAGCCAATATTAATAGTGACACCAAACCTAAAATGGGATACAGTTGTAAACATATTGGATATAAAGAATTTTTCCGCAGATTATCCAATTTAATTAAAGTGTATTGGATTTGTCCAAAGAAATTTTGATGAATATGTACACTAACAAAACAGCAAACATTATTAGAAAAGTCATTCCAAGAGATTGTTTTCCAACATCGTAATAAAATACGAGACGGTAGTCAAAATCAGGGACCGGATTTTTCACGTTTTACGGATTTTTTTCCTCACTTTTCATAACTTTGAGAAATTGATTTCTACCATTTTAAAACTCGTGAGACCATTTTTATTTAAATTAGAGCATGTAAATGTAAATTTTTGAAAATATTTTTTGCATTTAAATGTATAATTTTGAATGTCTTTGTTTGAATTCCGTAATTTTTAACAAATTTCTGCAATCATTTTTTTCATGTTTTATGGTTTATACTGTTTGAACGAAGTCAGTCGCATTTACCCAATTTACTCTTTCTCTTTGTTAATAATAAGTAGATACATATGTAACATGTTGTAGAGAGCCTTCATCGATTTTTTGTGAATTAATTTGGATTTTTACAGCATATTTTTAGTTTTTTATTTCATATTTTCCGATTATTTAGTGCATTTGCATCCGAGCCCAGGTTATAACCTAAGGGTAAATCACATATGAACTGCGAGGATAATAAAAATACAATAAAAACGTTGCCAATATTTATTCTACCTGATGGGTTACAATGCATTTCAGATTATGAGTTTTTGTCACTTTATGGTGTATGCTTTCATTCACTTCTTATACTGAATATTCAGTCCGGAAAAGCATATCTGGAACGAATGAAGCACACTTCTGTTCTGAAACAAATCATGTTTCGTATCATTAAAACGTCCATAGAGTACAATATCTCATTCGTAACGTTTCTTCCTTCTTCTAAGGATAATGTAACAATAAATGTCTTTTTTCTTGAAAAAATATATTAGCTTCCACATCAAGTAAAAGTTGCTAGTATATTACACATAAGAATGTCATGAATTGATAATGATTTACTAAAAGGAATTTGTTTGACTTCGTAGTACTTTGCTTAGAAATGGCAGCGCAGTGTCATAGATAGTTCCGTATCATGTGGGTAGGAATCGTTACGAGTGCCTTGTAGAAATATCTACGCAACCTGGTAGAGCGCACAACATGAAGAAAATATCCTAGGCCATGATACATGGCCAAAGAATTTAATCTGACATTTTGAATTTAGACAGTCTGAAGTGCTCCAAAACAAATGGTGTTTCAATCACGTTTGAACAAATGACTTGACTTGGATCCGGTTTTGGACCCTTTCAGAGGCATCTGCCAACGTTTATGTCACGTCCAAATCGTCTGCCATTATTTTTCCCATCATTGGTAGGTTATACTTGGCTAGTATACGGAGTATGAACTACGAGCAAACGGGGTCACTTGCCTCCTTTTTTAAAATTATATAACTTGTTATGTGTTCGTCACGTGAACTTGTTTGGTAGACTTGCATTTTCTGATACTACTAATCAACTGCCATCTATTGATAAGTATTATAAACGTGAGCATATCAGGTGACTATTTTAGTCGTTGGCTCTCACACTGTTAAGGGTCATGGCTTGAATACCCACCGCCTCCACTATTTTCAACAAAATACTAAAGTCAACTCGATTTAAAAATTCAGTAAAATCCAATAAAATCCCTAATTTTTTTAACTAAATCTTCAAAAACATTTTTCGTCAATCATTACAATGTTTCTTTTGTGTACCAATCTCGTCTAAAGTATTTTAAAACTTAATTGTTAGACGAGATATCGCAAAAAGAATAACGTAATTTTTCCTGCGAGCTTGGGTAATCCAACGTTTTTATTTGGTTGGTCTCAGCAAGCAATGGTGCAAACACAAGTTGTAGACATAAATTATTCAATTACCATAGACATTGATAGCGTTGCTATTAATATGCCAACAACTTAGAGAAAAATAGTTTAGAATGTTTACGAGAGACATATCTGATGAATGTATTATTTTATTTGAAAATTATTCGTGAGTACGATTACTTACAATAAATCAGGAATTTTTGTGTATATTTTTATTGCAATGAATTATACGGTGCAGCAAAAACATATTTCCCGCTTTTAGATTAAGTGTCATCGGATGAACTCGGCGTACGTGGTGAATCACTTAAATCTTGCAATAAGGGTTTTTGCTCCAGATGGCTTGGCACGAGCGCAGCCCCCATAGGGGTGGTGGTGGTGATCTGGGGGTTACCCCCCAGTGAACGCAAGTTAGTTTATATTTAATATAATGTGAATTCATTACCTTTCATGTTTCTTTTTTATACTTTGTAATGTCATCGTCAGAGTACTTTCATGACAAGTGTTATTTATTTAATTAATTATGATTGATTAATTATAATTGATTAATACAACACATATTTGAAGCATGTTTATTATAAAGTGTGTAATTTTTTCTTTATTCAACATCGGCACGGTTGTATAGTATTCTTTGAAGCCCTTCCCGACCGAGGTTTGACTTTCTGGCCCATGAAGAAATGTTGCTATGGCCTTACTACGGAGAAATTAGTATATTGGCTCCTGAAAGTCATACGTAAGTCTTTAACTGCATTTTTTGCAATTATTCGAAATCAATTGTGCCGTGTATAACCCTTTTGCCAATAAAATACTTAGATGCTATGGATGAGGAAGGAGAAGTGAAAATTTTCAAGTTCAAAGCGAGTAAAACTTCTCACCTAAAATTGCACATGAGTGGTTCGAATGTTTGTATCACTTTCATCGGGGAAAACGTTTCAAAACTTGAAATATTTTTTATGAGGAAGTTCACTATGTTCCATGTCACGAAATTCACAAATGAAAGGAGCTTTTCTAAGCTTGGCACTGTAAAATCCAAGCTTAGGTCTTCAAAGAGAAAAGAACTAATGCTTTCCTTTGATGAATAGCATCTACCTACCAATGTACACACTTTTGTTGTTACTAAAGAGTGTAAGTTGATATTTCTTTCTCGTCGACGATAACCTGTGTGAACTAGCATTGAAGTTTGAGGAGTTTAATAATAGTTTTATAACGCGTCATAGAACAAGTAAGTTATATGTAATGAAAATAATTTTACCCATCTTTGGATCTTCATTTATACTGTAGAAGGAGCCCATTGGGAATACTGCTACTTAAGAATAGAGCATGTTACAGTATGAATAAGGTTAAATCAGATAATGCTTAAAAATTAGGTTTTTTACATTTCATGGATTCGCTTCTGCGGACGAGCCCTAAAACCCCACACACAAGAAAAACACTACTTTTCCTCAAAGTACTGTATCTTTCTTGAGAACTGTCGACCTCTCATTTATGACATTGAGTGCACTAACATTCATGAACATAACTAAAAATATGAAGAAAAAAATCGAATTGAAGCAACTTCAGATCCATACTAATATATAAATGAGTAACGCGAAAGAGTATCTGTCTGTTTACTACCTAATCACGGCTAAAGCATTTATTCGATCGTGATGAAATTTGGTAAGGAGATAGTTTAGATGTCCAGAATGAACATGGGCTAACTTTTATTTTTGAAATGTTTGATAAGAAAGACAATAAATGGGTTTTAACAATAAATGTCCATGAAATCGGGAAAAAGAGAGTTACATTCGCTTACGCTGCCTACGGTTAGAGATAGGTGACAACTGTGAATGGCAATAATATTAGCCTCAAAGAGTTCTACAAAAAAACGTTCGCGACAGCATACGTCTATCCACAAAAAGTAACTTAAATTATAGATAAAATATTATTAAAAATAGAATTGTTGAAATATTTCAATTTAAAATAGTACTGTGAGAAGGAACAAAATCAATAATCATCAAATTTAATGGATTATTTGTTTTGAGCACTTAAAGAGATAAAAAGCGTCTTTAAATCTTAAAATTTCGACGAATACTTTTGATTTTACAAAAAAAAAAAAAATTCAGTGGTATCATATGTTAACTCTCGTATACAACGCACGTTTAAGAAAATTTAAGCTTGAGACGATACATAACACGTGATTAACGAAGTAACAAGTACAATCGGATTTTTTTATTATAGACCTCTTTCTTCTAATACCTGTGGAGAGTACAACAAAAACCGCAGAAAAACAAAGTTACCACCCTTGGATTTGAAATTTTGTTTTGCGTACACACAGGAGAAAAAAAATTGATTTCATGTTTTGCGCCGATTTTCGGATTCATTTCTTTTTTTATGAAATAAACTAAGAGTGACAAAAATAATTCTTATTTAGCGATTGATCAAGGTTGTGTTTGTGACACCATTTACTAATTTTAATCTTCTACATGCAAAATATAATGAGCTGTTAATTTTTTTCGAAAACACTGCTAAAAACGACCAGACACATTATTAAGGCATAAATTGTATACTGTCGTAGTAAGAAGTAACCTCTTTGTAATCTCCAGCAAGTGATAAATAAAACCATGTTTTCAATTAGCGACCAGCCATGGATTTCAGTCTCGCGTTGTTGCCGGGCGTAACACTCCACTGACTGGTATAGCTTCAACAGGTTGGACTCTTCAGCTGATTACACATGAATAGTATTAAACGTTTGCATTCAATTGTATTGTGATCATAGCATTCTTCTGAGTGCGACAGTATAAATTTTATTCCTTAATAATCTTTCTGGTCGTTTTTAGCAGTGTTTTTGAAAAACATTAATAACTCATATTTTGCATGTAGGAGTTTGAAGTTAATAAATATTGTCACAGTCACAACCTTGATCATTCGCCGACGAAGAATTTTTTGTGTCACTCTTAGTTATTTTAGAAAAAATAATGAAATTCGTCGTATCGGCAAAAACCGTAAAAATATCACGCTTTTTAAAACATTCCAGGTTTAAAAAATTAGTATTCATTCATGAAACCAAATTTTTCACTCGTTTGTGTTCATAAATTCAAAACAAAATTACAAATCCTACGGTGGTAACTGTGTTTTTCTGCGATTTTTGTTGTACTCTCCACAGCTATTAGAAGTCAGGGATCCATAATAAAAAATCCGATACTAACTGTTCAAAGTCTTGGAGTCTCCGTTCTTCTTTCCTCATCTACCACATAATACCCTTCTCCTGTTGAGGGAGAAAACGTCATTTGGTGTTTTCTGGACAGAGATAAAATCTGAGATTATGCTTTCCATTTCGCTTACTTAACGATGTTCCATACTATGCAAACATTTATCGGCACTACCCTTTCGGAGTTAAGGTGGGAAAGAGAAGAAGCCTATTTGCGGTGGAGAACAATAATACTAAAAAAGACTAATTGTTGTCCATTACTTTAAGTGCTGCCGTTGAAGATACGAAAGCAGCGTTGTAGACTATTTACAGAGCTGAAGGATATAACCTGCGATGGACTCACGAGAAGTAAAGGAACCTGTACAGTTATTACCATAGAGATTGTTGATCACCACACTTACAGTCGATTTAGTTAAGTTTGTACTTTTTTTTAAACAAAAATCTGTATTACTCATTTTAAAATATTTTTAGCTGAATGAGTGTCTTAGATCTAAGTAGCATTCATTTTTTTTTTACTACAATGTGAGTTTATTATGAAGAATGTTTCATGAATACGTCATTCCATTAAAAATAATGTTTCAGTTAAAGATATTTGCTGTTTCTTATGTAATATATTTCAAGGTAATATTTTTCAAAGTAAACATTTTTATCACTGATATGAGCCTATCCATATGAAACTTCCAAGCGAGCTCACTTGCATAACATGCAACATTGTGTTTAGAAATTCATTTTTATTTGATATTATTATTATATACACTTTAAATCGTGTTTCTTAACAAAAAATTCATATAGCAAAATATTCCAATTATTCAATTACATTGTTTTTGTTTCCCCTAAACAAGTCTACGTTGGAAATGGCTCAGTTTCAACACGCATCAATTATAATTCGAGAAAGGTTCCGTCCCACAGGCAACAATTAATAAAAAATTAAGATACTTCCGATAATTCGCATAGCCAAGGGTTTAATACCTCTTGACTCTTTCACTGTACAGATCAGGATACGAAGAACTCAATGCCAGTAGCAGCAGCTACTGCTCAGCGAAAGGAGAGGCATTGCCAATGAAAAGCTGCGCAGTGAATACCAAAACGTCAAGTGAATTGCGATGCGCGCACGTCATTTGCATGGCGTGGCGACGACAAATGAAAAACGCGGTGCGCTCTTCTCGCGTCGACGACCAACAGTCGAGGAATTAGGAGAGTCTAAATGCAAATGCACGAGCGAACAAAACTTTTGCCGGCGCGGCGGTGTGGCCAGCTCACGAGGTTGCTGCGACGAGAACAGAGGAAATAGAAAGTCTTACGGAGAACGGAACTATTTGCCAGCTGCTGTCCAATTCTTCTTTCTTCATACGAACATGTTTTACAAAAGTGTTTCATCAATTATATAAAGGGGCAACAATATGTAACGATATGCAACTTTCATCTAAACATTTTAAAATCTTAATTTTTTTTTTCCTGTTTGCGATACCATTCCTTGGCAACTTAGTAATAATCATAATAAAAATTATGGTCTATTGACCAGTTACAAATTGCGAACGACCTCGAGGAGGACAATAAACTAAGTCTCCGGAAGCAAACAAGGGACCATCCCATCAATTCCGATCAAGGGCTCTAAGGCAGAGGCGGATTTCACATTTCAGCACACTCCTAAGATAAGGATTCCAATAGTTCGGTTTTTTTTTTTTTTTGTGTGTGTGTGGGGCTTTACGGCTCGTCGACATCTAGGTCATTAGAGCCCTAAAAACTTGTACAGGTAGGGAAAATGCAGATACGCACTAGGGAGAGCGAACATGACTCTTCCCGCGTGTGGGACTCGCCGAATGACTCAACCATACCCACTAAAAAAACTCCTGAATTACAACATACCAAAACATATCTCAAAACCAAAAATCAAAACATTGAGGACAAAAAATGAGCGGGGAAAAAATGAGGAAAATGAAAGATACCCTAGCCCTAATGGCGTCGGGATCGAAAAGAACAAGAGGTGACCAAGGAAAGTCAGGAAAGAGAAAGGAAGGATCCTTGAACAAGTAAGTGGAAGTAATGCTAGACTCAGCTCGGGGCCTCGTGTTCACCAAACACGTACTTACTAAATGTAGGTTCCCTGGGGGGAGTTCGGTTCCTGTTACATTATTAATAGAATACAAAAAAAATCAAAAAAATATTCAGAAGTACGCAATATTCTCAAAATACAAATTACTCGGAAAATATTATTTAAAAAGAATAAGTTTTAAAATAACACAATTTGGAACGTATTATTTCAATAGATGCCATCCCTAGACAAGGGCCTGTATAGAAAATCCACCTCTACCCGGAGAAAACTGGAGAAAAATCCGGACCAGGATGGAAAACCTCGGGTCATGATGGGGATGAGATCTAGTATTTCTGGATGTTATGTTCTTGTTTCACTCTTATCACTAGACTTTGTTAGATACCTTTTAGTTGCCTTAGATACACACGAGAGAAAATGTTTTTCAAATCACGAAATACGCGTGATTAGAAAGCATTTTACAGTTTTTTAATGTCCCCAAATGGTGGACAATGTATTCTCATCACCAGCCTAAGAAATTTTCTTAATATCCATAAAAGAAGAAAAAAACATCTCTCTTGCTGATTTTACGTGACACTTTGTTGGCCTTCATTTGAGTTCTATCATCGAAGAATGAAAACTATTGCAGATTTTGTAATATTTTCCATTTTACACGCCACCTATAAATCTCGCAAAATTCATCATTTTAAAAATTCAGAGATTTACTTCACTGACAATGGAGATGCCGCGTTGTTGGTGATTTCAGAATAATGTTCACCAAGCCAAAATGTTTCATTCATGGTGTTATGTAACAAATTATTGTAAACCAAGAACTCTAGTGAAAATTATGAAGCTTATAATATTATATGTATCATTTACTTTACGTGTACTCTTTAGATACAAACTTTATTGAAAAATAATAGCAATATTTATTATTACAACCAAAAGTTATAATAACAAATATAAAAATTAAAAATCGTCTGTATTAATTAAACATAATGTTAATATTTCATAAGAGCAACAAAGCTTTCAATTTTTATCCTCAATTTTGTTTCTTTTGAGAACTTGAACGCAAAATTAAATCCTAAAATTTATCTCCCTTATATTTCGCTTTTTGAGTCTGCGTGCTAAAATACAAGTATTATTTTTCATCCCTCCGTCTATGGAGCTTCTCTGCATCACCACGGGGATCGTTGTGGTACTAGCGTTGTGTCTGTCTGATAAGCTTCACGACCGACGTCCGCCTACCGCCTGTCGTTAACCGTGTGCATCCGCAGGATTCGTCGGCTCCGTTGACAAGCTGTAGATGGGACAGTAATTTTAATGAGATTGAACAAAGGTTGGTTCGGCAGAGGGACGTGGTACTGTATACGTAGTGAGTACAACTAAATACACGGAAGATAAAACTCGAAAATACTCGCAACATTTGCTAGCAACACGACTCGCTTCAAGTAGGAATGACGCGGGTTTACAAAAAAAAATTGTAGAATATCACGAAATCGTTCACACAACAAAGGTTCCATTCACACAAGACAGAAAACAGAATAATATCGTGCAACAAAAATATAAATAAAGCAAATTCAGTACTTTTTGTAGATATTCGCAGGAAAAAATTAGTTCAAAATTGCTAATTTTGAAAATATTTTAACGAAGTATGTGTAATTTGCAACAAAACTATGATATTCTCTATACCATAAAAATGTTATAAAACAAATCTAGACTAATGTAAATATTGTATTTGCTAAGAATGAAGAAATATATATCTAATGGTTGAGCGGTGTTGATTGATTTCTTAATTAATAATGCTTGTCATCGTTCCTCTATTATACCATTTGTGAGGTTTCACTGTCAACACTAAATCTAATTTTTAAAATGTAACTTTTTGTAAACATCTATTGTTCTCTCCTTATACTTAACCAATAAAAATGAGGTAGGTCTTCATTACTTTTTTGCAATTCCCTAAGTTACTGTTATACTTTCCACTGGGAACAAATCAGTTTCCCATAAGTTGCCCATGTATGTGGCATGAGAATTGAAAAAGGTAATCGATAAAACTATTTGAAATGACAAAGGACTCCTTTTAAGGGGTATGATAATTAAAGAGTCCTTTGACAGTTTAAATAGTTTTATTTTCTTGTCATTACAAGAGCAGTAAAACAATAAAAATTGGTTCATAATCTATACGAGCGAATCGTAAAATCAGAATTACATAAAATGTGAAGAACATTGTTTTCGAGAACATAACCTAAAGTGAAATGAAAACCAAATAATCCAGTGATATTAACAATGCAAAAGGTAAAGTGTGAATTTGTTTGTGAAGTGTATTTTCCTTCTGTCTGGATTTTAAAAGTAATTCGTATTTACATACTATTCTGAAAACAATGCATATTTTTTGGTGGATTTCTTTGTTGTATTTAAATAAAAGTATAGAAATATGGGAACTAAGGATTTCAAATGTTGTATGAGAACCCCGAGCAACGCCGCGCGGTGGTTCACGAGACCGAAAGGCTGGACACGGTATGAAAAAGTTATCCGATTTGATTAATATTCAGTGTTGTACAGTTTTTGGGGTAGCTGATTACGAATTCGTGTTCAGCATTATCGAAAAATTATTTATTTTTAAACAATAGAAAAAGAACAGTTTTTGCACTGTATTAAAATTGTTTACAATATATTTGAATTACAGGTTTTTAAATAATTATTAATATTTTTTACAGCTGCTACACTCGAAACAATGTTCAAAATGAAATATTATTTCATTATTTATTCATTTATATTGCAAAATTATTTACAGAATGAATCAAATTATTTGAAATTCACTATAATCACTCTAAAGAGAGTGTGTCACAATTAAAGAGAATCAGTCACTTTCCAAAACTATATTATAAATCAATTCCTTAAAAAAAATTAAATGTTGAAAATTGAAATATCACAACAATACTAGGATTTCATTTATTTTTTTGACAAAGTTATTTATTGGATTGCCAACGTTTCGAGATTCATGTTTATCTCATCCTCAGAGCAGGCTACAAATACAAAACGGTAATATACAGAAATGGTGTTTTACAATTTACTTCAAATATTTATAAATAATACATTAAATAATTATAAGCTATTAAATCTTGTAACATACATGTTATGTAGTACATAAAATCTTTCTTTAAAAAAATAGTTATTTACAGTAAGTTACATTTCTAAAAATCTTTAAAACTTCTGGTTAAGTTTTATAGAGGTTCAATAACGTTCCCTTCTCCGTCATTGTCTAATAATATCAACTTTGAAACTAAATTATTTGAAAGGTTAAAATGTTATTCGTTGTCGTTTTTGGGCAATTACTGCTGACGAAATTGACAAAAAGGAATATTTTTGTAAAACTACTCGTTTTGTAACGAAAACGATTAATGAAGTTCAGTTAATTCACTGAATTTTGGTTCATTACATTTTGACACACATTACGTCAAAGCTGCAAATGACGATTAGGGAGAAGGACAGAGGAGAGAGGTGAGGAGTAGAGGCAGGTTTTAAAATATGCGCAGAAAGGGTTACAGTACGTAAATTTCAAATCGTTCACTATGTATACTAAAAAAGAAATTTTGCCGACCACCGTACATTCACTACAACACATTGCATAGGTAGCACCGTACATAACACTTAAAATATTCTGAACTATACAAACGTATTGTTGCAACTGATACCAGTCAAATTCCCATTCTTACAACAGTATGAGTCGAACACAGTCTTCAAAAGTAACGGAATCCACAAGGAATGAGGGTAGGTTTCTACAAGGCGACGAGAAATGACTCTTCTTCGTATTCATAATGCCACTATTGCTTAAGAGAAGAAAGAAGTGGAAATGAGAACGACAAATATTCATGATTCATACCTACAGGCACTAAATAAATAAATTTATAAGTTTATTGTCAAAAAAGCAGAACAAATTGGATATGACTAGGTGGAGGACAAGAAACTAAATTTCCCTCCAAAAGCAAAAATGGAACCATCACATCAATTCCGATCAAAGGCACTAAGGCAGAGGTGGACTGAAAAATTTCAGCAAAAATATCTAGATGAGATAAAAAGTTAGCTACGACTGATAATACTAATACAATATCTACATGTTTGTAACACCAAAAAAAAAATTATTTTACATGTACGAATTATTATCTGAGTATAGTGTTTATAAATCATACGAATTGAAATAACAGAAAATTCAAGATTTCTTGTTTCAATAAACGAGCCCCCAGACAAGAACCTAGAGAACCTGTATAAGAAATCCACCTCTACCCAAAAGAAAACTGGAGAAAAACCCGGGCCAGGATGGGGCTACATAATTAATGTACACAACCGTGCCAAAGTTGTGTACACACAAAACTAAATCAATATGAAGCATAAGACACTCCCCCCAGGGGACTTACATCGAGTAAGTACGTGTTTGGCGAACACGGGGCCTCGAGCTGAGTCTGGTATTACTTCCACTTACTTCTGCCATGCTCCTTCCTTTCTCTTTCCTAATCTCCCTTGGTCACCTCTTGTTCTTTTCGATCCCGACGCTATTAGGGCTAGTGAATCATTCATTTTCCTCTTTCCTCTTTTTTAAAAATGTTTTTAGTAAAGTCGTGAGATGTTAGGATTAGAGTTTTGAGCTGTAATTCAGGAGGGTTTTTAGTGGGTATGGTTGAGTCATTCGGCGAATCCCACACGCGGGGAGAGTCATGTTGGCTCTCCCTAGTGCGTAACTACATTTTCCCTACCTGTACAAGTTTTAAGGACTCTAATGACCTCGATGTTGACGAGCCCTAAAGCCCCACAAAAAAAACAATATAAAACACGATACAATCATGCAAGAAAATAGTTTTTGAAATTGTTAAAAGTTAACTTAAAAGTACTACACAAATGGCGTGATAAAGTACAAGACGGATTTAACTATTATTAAAATCAATAAATTCTTTTACATTCTAGAAGCACTGGTGCGGTAGGTAGCTTTTAACCGCAGATTTGAAAAGATTTAATTNCTGTCTCTTATACACATCTAGATGTGTATAAGAGACAGTATATACACACATAGCGATTCCCGAATGATATTTTTTTGATACCTTTTTGGCAAAGAGTGTTGGACACTCAAGGACAATGAATATTGTTACTATTGCGAGTATTGTGTTCGTCAATGAGACTGTTTCGCATGAAGCAAGGGTGGCTCTTCAGTAATTCGGTATTATTATACATGAAAGATTCATAAATATAAATGCAAGGAGGTGTTAAATAAAAGTTTACAAGAGTTTCGGGGGTAAGATTTACAAATCACCCGAACTATCCTCTTCTGAATTCTGAAAGTTTGAATGCTCTGACCGGAATTGCCCCAGAAAATAAAGCCGTAACGTAAATGGGAGTAAACGTAAGCAAAATATACGCAACGGGAAATATGTGGACTAACTACGTTAACTAAGATTCGGAATGCGTAACACAATTTGCTTAATTGCGAAAGAAAATTGTCAGCGTGTCAATTCCATTTGAGGTTGTCTTGAATATAGAGACCTAAGAATTTTGTATTAGTAACAGTTTTTAATTGTGTTCCGTTTAAAGAGAAACGTGGGGTAAAGATTTTGTGATACTATTGTGAAATGACATAGACACAGTTTTATCAGTGTTTACAATGAGACGATGTACATGGAACCAAGCCGAATGGTTAGACCAAACTTTTTGAGCGTTGGCGTGTTTACATTGTAAATTAGTGTCATCAGCAAAAAGAACCATTTAGAAATCTAATGTCATGTCGTTCACATACAATAAAAAGTATAGGGTCGAGAATTGAACCTTGGGGTACTCCGCAAGTAAGTGGTTTTGTTTCTGAAAGACAACGCTGAAGTACTTTATTTTTAGTATAGGACGTTTCGACCTGTTGATACCTATCTTTTAAATTAGAAGTAAGTCATTGACGTGGAAGTTCACGAATGCCTTTAGGCATATAAAATCGTGCCAAAGTTGTGTACACATAAAACTAAATTAATATGAATTTAAGACAACATAATAATGCAATAAAATATTTTTTGAAATTGTTAAACGTAATTTAAAAGTACCACACCAGTGGCGTGATAGATTTAGATGTAGTACAAGATAGATTTAAGAATGATTGAATACTTTAGATAAATCAAGAAAAACACCCTGAGGATTTTCTCCACGGTCAAGAGATATGGTAACATCGTTTACGAAAGGAAATACGACGCTAGTGGTGGAAAAGGATTTCCGAAAACCGTGTTGATCGTCTTAGAGAATTTCATTTTTTGATAAAAAGTCTAGAGGACACTTATAGGACAATTCTTCTGGGATTTTTGAAGAAGTGGGTAGTAGAGATATTGGTAGATGATTTCCAACATTAAGTTTGTTTCCTTTCTTATGTATCAGTTTCGCTTTAGTTCTCTTAAACATGTTAGGAAACACCCCTTCCGATAAAGAACTATTAAAAATATCTATGAATGGATTTAATATAACGTGGGACGAAAATTTAACAATAAACTCGGGTATATCATCTATGTCTGTTGAAAATTTATTTTTTAATGATCTGATGATTCTCATGACTTCACTGGCGTTAGTTTCGGAAGAAAACAGAACTGGGTACGTGGGTGGATATAATTGGAGATATTGAGTTCGTAATTTTACCTACTTCTGAGAAGTAAGAATTAAACAAATTAGCAATATCCTGAGGATTTTATACGATTTTGCCACCGTTTAATAAATATTTTCTTAGCGATTTTCAGAAGTTGACGTGTAATTTTTAACAATATTCCACTAGACTATTTTAGGAATAATATCCTATTCTGTTTTATATATATTCGCTCTATTTATTTATTATCAACTTAATGGACGTGTAACCCATTATTCCCTACGTGACATCACACATAAATAAAGTCTACTCATAATGTGTATAAAGACAAGTAGTTGTAATCACTATTACCTGGAATTTCATTGGATAGTAGAGGAAGGAAAATGAACTGCCTTATATATTGAGCGCGCCAACGCACCTTTGCGAAGGAGATAATAATGTTTCATGTACTATCGAATAAATTGGCAATTGTATAATGAATATTATTTGTATCATCTAAATAATATATCCATCAATATTTCTTATGGTTAATTAATATAAAAATGCTTAAATTTCAAGTATGCCATACTCATTATAAGAGTATATACAACTCCTGAGATACCAATATTATTAACAATTTTCTTGATAAATATTAATATTCTTCTTTATTTTAAAATTATATGTTGAGAACCTTCTAGTAAATATAAAAAACATTGTAAGCATATCCATATTATTATTTACAAGAGCAAACAGATTAAGAACGGATGAATAGCACCACAAACTTGCTTCATAATAAAGTGTAAGTTTGATATTTTTAATTCATAATTTTCGAGGTGGCAGGTGGTCGCAGATGGAAATTGGCTGTAACTTTTGTAATACTATGATCTACTCTTCATGTTAACAACAAAGCAGAATTATGCTGAACTTTTTACTTTTATGTATCGGAAAGTAAAATTTATTCTTCAAATTCGTCATTTTTTCGGTTTTAAATTGATGAAAATTGTCACTATTTTCAGGTGATTTTGATGTTTTGAAATCTACATACCGATTGACTATGCTATTTTATGACATAAAATTTTTTCCAATTTGAAATCGGACTAATATGACACGTTTTACTCGAATCTAAAGAGACCTATCGTTTTCGTTAATCACTTACATTTGTACCCTACGCGACGTCCACTTTTTCTATTAACTGTGTGCAAACCAACGCACCTATTTAAAAACCAACATTGTTTTCTGATCACTGAAAAATCATTTCATCCTACACATCATTCAAATTATCAAATATTACAACTTAATTTTTTCACCATGGCCAACTTTTGGGGATGCTGAAGCACTGTGCGACCGGCAAAATGAGCTAAAAAATCCAGACCCGTTTTAAAACTCTCTGTAATGTAAACTAAATCAATTCACGGTATCAAATCCTGAACAACATCGGGAAGTTTTTTTACAAAAATTAAATTGAATGTATATAAGGGTGCTAATGACTCTGCCGTTCACGAGCCCTAAAGCCCCAAAATATATACAAGTATATTTGCAGCGTCTAGAGATATGATGCAGATTGCTGCATCATAGTATGGTGAGTCGCGGTGAACTTTTCAGACGCCACAGCCATTTAAACTGAGACATGGAAATAAATCTTACCCCACCCGGGAATCGAACAAATTTTATCTTGCCCCACCCGGGAATCGAACCCGGGATGACTTTTTGACAAGCAACCACGCTGACACCGTGACCACGAAGAGAATTTTTTATAATTATGTCCCCTATGACACAATGTTTAAAATGTTCATTTTCCTCAACGAAGAGCATTTAAATAATCGGATACCAGACAACAAAAAGTAAGTTAAGTTTTGTTTGTAATTCTCCTTTCAGTATAAAGTTCGAAATGTAGTTGTTGTTTGATATGATGTGCCGGGGGAAATGCTGAACCAAAACGTATGGAGGGTATCTTCTTTCCTACCTCATTCATGCAGTTCATGTATACTCAAGTTCTCTCGTTTCAGCTCACACTCTCCAAACTTGATACAATGGACTTCTTTTTCTCTAGAAACCTCTTTCAGCACATAGTACTTCGATGCACTGACGCTTTCTGTTCATAACTCTGTAGATGGTTCAAACTTCTCACATTATTTTCGCGCATCAAAGGAAACCTCTCAGTCTGTATTTCGATAAGTGAGAACTGTCTCCATTCAGGGAACTTCCTGCCGCGAGATAGCGAACTCCTTTGGGGAACGTATAGCGTCGACAGAAATTACGAGGGAGAAACTCGAAGAAGTATTTGATGTGCTGCCTACATCAACTCGCGCGCAGGTAATACATATTCATGTTACCCATAAAGTAGTGGTATCAATCATTATGAAGCTTCTACAAACACATTTTCTACAAAATTATGAAATAAATGATACAATTTAAATTCCTTTAATATTAGGGTTCCTCAGGGATCAACGATCAAAAATTAGAAAATGTTTATATTAAAATTTTTATAATAATTGAAAGTAAATTAACCCTATAAAGAGGTAAATGGTGCAGTACTGTGAATGAGTTTTCTTAAAATTTGAAATTTTACGCAAGCTGAAGACAGCGGAAGCTAAGAAAATGATACGATAATTATAATAAAATATATACAATTTCTATAATGAAAAACGCTTACTAGATGAGGCATTTGCTATGAGAGGAACGCCGAAGTCTCAAATTTTATTTGAATAATTAGAAAATTGTGGTAAAGTATAATAATCGATCGAAAGAAGAATTCCTAGAAACACACTTCATCTACACTAAAGGTATAGGTATTATTTTCGAAAGATGAAGTGTAAAGTAAAGTTTGTCATACAATATCATCAATTACATCTAGCGAAAGAAACAACTTTCAAACATTTCGACCGGTGATAAGTCTTCAAATTTTACTTTCAGTTCCTCTGAAGTACTACACCTATTGCATTAACTATTTTCAGATGAAATATTTTGGTATTACATCCTTCTCAACTTTTTGATAATAATTCAAATATTTGGTGTTTACATTTTTAAATTATGTTTTATATATAACAAAATAATATACCAGAGGTGCCCACAAAGGAGGTGGGGGGGGGTTCGCAACGCAAACTGCGTCATTGCAAATTTTGGGGGAGTTCGATAAATGGAGGTTTTTCCGGAAGTTAAAAATATTAAAGAAACTAATACAATTTTTATTTTAACATGTGCTATTTTTTAAAATATAACTACATTAATTTTTAAACTTAACTGACATTTTAACACGATAAATAATTTCAATTCATTTTCGAAACACATGAATAAATCGTAAAAGATATGCCGTGCAGAGATCTAGACCGCTGAATAAGCAGACAGGAGGGTGTGATACGGGTCGGAGGTCACTTCAAGACCGAGAGATTCGTCGTCTTCGCGTGAACGAAGTGACAACAGATACCTGCCTCTCTATCTTGCAACGGTAACATTACACAACAGACGACCGATCTAGATAACAGCGTTGCACAAAAAATTCATTGCTTTGCCTCCGAAGTATTAGTTTATTGTGCGTAATTAAGGTTGGACCTCAATTTTGTATCTCGTCATTTTCCCCATGTATCGCCGTTCGTGAACCTGCATGTTTTAGTAAATACTCCTAACCCGACCTTGATACCCGATTTTTTATGCTTTACCCGATTTGTGAGGAATTAACCAATTTTTACTGTGTTGACAATAAGTTGTGAAAGTTTCTTCTGCGTCATAAACTTTTAGGTTTGACAAGTGGATAGAATATTGCCAAAAATATTTAAATTTTAAAATTAATGTAATAATTTAAATATCTTAAGTGATGTGCAATGGTAGTGGATCTTCTGAGCCGTAATATAAGAAAGCGTCAAGAATTACTGCGTGCGGTTTAAGGTAAGAGAGGTGAGAGACACTGTTGTTTCTGAATTGTTCATTGATATTGATTTCTTTACGATAAAATTCGTTCACGAATATTTGCACACCTATATTCGTTTCTAATTATGCAACATTTTTCTCGAGGATTTTCATGGTCTACACGTTTCTTAAAATCTAGTGTCAAATCTGCTAATCGCCTCATTCTCTTGCTATATATCTCTTACAAGTGAAGTAAGGAACGTGTATCTGAGGTGCTCATCTAGTGAAATAATCCAATGAAACGTAAGAAACTTCGAAATCTCAGTTTAGGACATATGAATCTGAATATAAATGGAATCTGAGTATGGTTCTTTGATAATTTAAAAATTCAATTTCTGTTCTTCTTTCATAATTTGTAGCTGCTAAAATATAAATTATAATCTAATTATGTATTGTAATCTCATTTAAATTTATCCTTTATCAGTAAAATGGATATAGGTGATGAACATTCTTTTTACTTGATCTAGAGACTATTGTAACCGAGAAAAATAAAGCGCGAGATTTTGACGGATATATTCGTTTTTAGTGCCTCTAATGTAATATGGAGTGAGGATAAATAAGGGAAAAAGTTGTAAAATATTTCTAAAGTTTTGAAATATGATTTGGAAGTGAGTTAAAGCGAAGGGCGAGAGGTAATTTTTTTGGTGGAGTGCTCACACATTTGGGAGGAGGGCGTGCGTCATAGGGTTTACGAGGGGTGGACACCTCTGAATATACGAACGATTCGATCAATTTACTTGTGAAAAATCAAAATAGATATTATCAATTTACGGTTATTTTTTACTGTGCAGTGGTCAAAATTGATAAAACTAATTTAAAAAATTAAAAAAACTAACCTGGGATAGGTAAGTAATATTATACAAATAATTTAAAAAATTAAATTAATGTTTTTTAAAAAGTTTCCTTGTATGTAGGTTATATAAAGTTAAACCGTTTGTCACCAAAATTGGGAAACTATTTGAAATATACAGATGAGTCGGTACCCTATTTTAAATTTTTATACGCTTTTCGTGAATATCCTGGTCGAGTAATACTTCACTGAGCGTAGGCGTCGCCAAGGTCAGGTGGGCAGACACGACATCCATTTATCAACTTTTCCAGTTTTCCATTTCGCTTTTTCATAATATTTTCCGAGTATGATTAGTAATAGGCAATTCTATACAGAACACGTCACTCAAGCATTAGAATATACATTATAGTAACCTATGATATAAAAATGTTAAGTGAGCGCGAACTTGAAATAAATGTTTGTTGGTTCTATGATAAGAGTTATTTGTCGAAACCAGTAATCATTAATTCAAAAAAATTCAAAAAAAATTCAAAAATAGTTTGTATATTGTGAAGGGCCACCATCACTCATTGTCACATCTGTTACTTTTATTCACTTCACGTTGACTGGTACAAGAGTGTGCAGTGTAAAATTTCCCAGTCTTTCTCATCACATTATCATAAACACGCGTAAATAAAATGAAATGAAATTTCAGATGGTGGGTAGAAAGGAGTAAATGTGAAAATTCAGTCTATAAATTTTTACTCCTCCAACATCAGACAGTTGAAAAAAATCAATTAACTCTACTACCTTTATATGATGTCTCTCAACTCTTTTGAAAAAAAGTATTTTGAAAGAATTGAAACTTAACTACACAAAACATAGTAACAACAAATAAACTGGTTCTTTTAGTTCTGATTGCATCTCATTCGTTTGCTTCAGTTACAAGAGTAGGCTTCATTTCTCTGAGAATTATTCTATTGGTGTACAAAAAAAACTGGCTGTGAGTTTTTGAAATGTAGCAAAATATTCTAGTGCTTAGACCGTACATGAGAATATTAGGAATGACGTTCAATTTGTATACTACTATCTCCTTAACGGAAATATTTTAAGAAGATAACTGATACTTTTTCCATTTTGGGGGATGATGGTAATACTTTCATTTATTCAAACGAGAGTTTTTTTTAATAGTTACAAACTAGAGGTTCATTTTCTATCTAACTGAATTCTTTTTGTTCATTAACACTCCCCCTAATTTGATTGTCAACCAATGACATGGAGGCAACATGACGTGGAAACAGAAAGAAGATTTCTACCAAACTTTATTTCGAAATGTTAAAGGCAAATTGTTAACTGTGATTTTATCCTTCAATAACTTATAGATGTTTATTTCTCTTTCAGTTTTTCACCAGCCCAGTACATGAGCACTTCGTCAAATGCTTATTGTTTGATCTCAATTGAGGACGCATCATTTTATTGCATTTTATTCGTCTATATTTGACGATAAAAGCTTATTTTTAAGAGATTTAAATAAAACTTTTATATTGTATGAGTTGTTTCAAAGTATTCGACTTATACTTTTATAATCCTTTGAAAATCATTCAAATTAATAAATGCATCTGAAGAGGATCATACTCATGATAAAAATGTAGTGAACGGTGTTTTATACACTTTTATTAACGATGCGTTTTTGATCGATGCATTCGTGATATTCATAGCTATTTGGTGAACAGTGCTAGTTCTATTAAATTATATTTTACATTTTTATACTCTTTTTCCAAGTTATACTTAGTTACATTCCGCAAGCAAATCTTATATTTGAAGTTTCGTCTCTTTTAAAATGATTTTAATATTTCAACCATTTTCTTGTTTTACTCTATTTTTAATTATTACTTTTTTCTTAATAAAAATTGTCATATCTTAATAAAAAGGGTTATCAAATTTTTATTTGATATATAATAAACGTACTTCCAATAGAAGTAGTCCGCAAGCGGATTGGATGTTTTAATTATTTACAATGAAACTGAAGTTTTAATTCCTGAGAAGAATAAATAAACGCTAGTAGTCTGTTAATGTTGTTGTAAGCCGTCTAACATAGAAATGTTTATTATCACATTCGAAACGACATGAAAAATAGACATCGCCTGAGAATGATTAACTGGAGAGTGTAAAGCTCCCTGGAACGTGAAATAGCTGAGTGACAATCAAACTTTGAATAATAAACATTATGGCAAACAAAAAATTTTGTATGGTAATTGAAAACACCTGATATTAGTTGAAACTCGGGTCTAATCCGAGTATTTTTTAATGGTACGGTATCAAATTCAATTATGTAACAAGGCACAATTTAGAGCTGACTCCTAAAATGTGGACCACTAAAAATTTGAAATATCGAAATATGGACTAATTGACCGAGCTATGTGTAGTTTTGTCTTCAGTTATATTTTTTAAAGGAAAACGACAATTCGTTTAAAGTAAGAATTAGGTAGATTCATTACAAAAAATTCGATTATTTGCTACATAATGATAATAAACATTACCGTCAATTGCGTATATCATTTCAGGGAACCCAAATACATACAGATTCACGTCAATAGACGATTCAGTGGTTGAGTTCCATTTCGTGTGTTCAAGGGAGTTCAAGTTGAGGTGTTTCGTCACATTGACACAATAACATTGTTTAATTACTCGAGTATCGACATGTATAAATTAATAAATTGTTTAGAGAAAAAAGGACTTTTCTCTTCCTTTTGGAAAATACTGAGTTAACACTTATTATTTGACTATGAATAATTTATTTAATCAGCTTCGTTCATTTGCCGTAAATTGTTTTTTTTTTAAATTTATCATAGTTTCGTATGTTAAGAAACTATGAAACATANTATATATATATATATATAATAAATTGTATCATGAAAATTGAAAGTAGAAGATGAAAGCTATTAGTGTATAATTCAAACATTCGCTTCTTTTCGTTCGTTTGACAAATATTGTGTCATTTATCTTCGAGGGTACTTCCTATGGAATTAATGTATATGACAGTTACGTAAAAAGCACTTAAAATATCACACTTTCTTCTAATATTTACGTAAGCCTCTAAATTCATAAACACATAATATTTACGTAATTCCATAAGCCTCTAAATTCATAAACACGTCAAATATATTCAGGGACCTGGAGAGAGTAGCTGAATACATTACCCGGAGTCCCCCACTTCGCGTCCATAGAGAGCAAGACGCGAGGAGAGCAAAAGCTCTCTGCCAGGCAATCTAGAAGGGGGCGCGGTGCTATTTCAGTACTACATTGCTCTCCGAGCACCCAACCTGCTTCTCATACTCCCTTGTACTCGACTTCACCTCTCTTTCCCCATCCTTCTCACTTGAGATGAAAGCGGAAATTCACGACACGTTCTGCACTCCAAAGGATATAATTAACCTGCGCGGTGTCATCACGCAAGATAAGGCACTCGCAAAATGTTTGTGTCCGGGCGCTAACACGTACATAGAAAATTCTTTCAACAGACATTCTCTTTCCACAGATTCCACTTCTAAATTGTTTTCATTGTAGCAATGGAGAGGTTGGAATATGTGGGAATGCTTTCGAGCAAGAGAAAAGCGTTTATTTCTCAAGAATGCAACCACTTGTGAAATGTAAACTGCACGGACATCGTAAACCACTTTTGTAAAAATGTTTTTGAAGTGAATTCGACAAAAGTAATTGATTATTTTAAAGTAACGGGCGGCATGAAAAACTTTGTAGCGAAGTCTGGTGAAGTATCGTTACCGCCTGAAAATAGATTTGGATTTTATTACCGTAGGTGTTATTGAGCTGTCGCCATAGATGGCGAAGGGAAATGCCCACGTAACGTAATTGATGTATCCGGTGGGAAGAGTAATGATCGCTTGAGTTCATCGCATGCTGAATACAGTTTGATTTCGTCTGACAGTCAATTCTGATACAGAATAATAATTTTAACCGAACATTTGAGTGAACATTTAACGATCACAATCTATTTTCATCTTTATTTTCATGTCTAGATGGAATATTCTGAGAGTATTACTATCTTCTTCTGATGACATATTTCATTACATAAGTGAATAAAAATTTCTCAGTAATTTTAAAGGTAGCCTCAACTCTTATCATTTGGTGTGTTGCCCCTTTATCAGTAAACAAGAAATTACTTTTCAGAACAGTGAACTTCATCATGAAGTAGTGATAATGAGTGAGTTTTAATGTACAATAAATTAATCAGAAAATAACACGAAATATAGTGTACAACACATAAAATAGATAAAACACCACACACACATACGTATACACACGTATGTTCTGTGCATATGCAGTCTGTTCCTGAAATAAAAAAAAAATCATTTCAAAATGTATGAAAAAACATTTATCAAAAAGTTTTACTGAAACGAACATTTTCTATTATAAATCGTAGGAAGCTAAACATTCCATGAACACATAATAGAATGAGAAACTTTCATGTGTGCGAATTAGTTTCTCAAAATCATCTATTTTATTTTATGAATAATTATTAAAAATAAATATTTCAATACATGAAATAAATATTTCTTGGATTAGAAGTGAATACGAAGAGTAGAAATAGAAGACTAAAGAATAGATATTGATTTCTATTTTAGGAATATATTGCAAACGAAACAAGTATAATGAGTGCACGAAATAAACGATTCTTGACAAATTTCCATCATATATTGCGGCACTCTACTGAGGTAGCGTACTTGGGCGGGGGGCGGAAGGGGCTGTCCACTCCGCATCTCATCATGTAAGGGACCTTCAAATTGGACACCAAATATTATTTGAACTCGTAAATTTCATCATTAATATTATCCGAATCATTTTTGAACTGAATAGTTTTTGAGCTCATTAATAAATGAAACTTAAAGTAAATTTTTTCTTCTTATCACATCAGTGCCGAAGGATTTAATATTTTCTGTTGTTTTTACAACATAGATATATATCGTTAGATATATTAGTTTGTTGATCGCACGCTTTGTGAGAAACAAAGTATAATTCCTAGATGACTCAGAAATAAAAATATTTCAAATTGTCTTCAAACATTAATGTATTTTAATTTCAAAAATAACGTAACTTTGCTTGTCAACTTCTTTCTCGTGTAGTAATGAGAAAACTAAGCGGAATTTTTTATCAGTGCTTGGAAAATCCACTGTTTAATTTCTAAATTTAAAGAACTGAGCCCACAAAGAGAAAAAAAACAGAATATTTTTCTCACTACTACCCAGCGGTTTTTTACTTTTCAACGTAAAATTAATTTAAAACATCTATAATGAAATATCTAGATGAATTATCATATGTTTTTAATTACTTTGTAATAAAAAAGTGTTTCCCTACGGGTTCTCCGCTTCTCAAGTGCCCTGCAGGTTCACATACAACAGTGCTTCTCAATTAATGACCTCGGTTTAGGACAAAAAAATTACCTTCGTTTTAAAATGTTTTACAAAAACGTGTCACCTTCATTAGTTAATGTTTTTAAATGTAAAAAAGGTATTTTTCGCTTAGGTATCTAGAAAGTGATATCTCTAAAAAAATGCCACGCGTCTTTTCTGATCAATCAAATTACAATCAAAATTTTTTCGCATTCACTATATAGACTGAATACATGAAAGACTTTCTTTAAACATTATTATATTTTCATTCTTTTTGCAAATATGTAAGATCATATACAAAGACTTGAAGGCGAAGAATGTAATTAAGTTAATTATGTTATGTTAAATGAAAATGTTATGTTAAATGATGTTTTCACAAACACACAGAAATCTCTTAAATTGCGGTGAACCTCACCGCCATGTAACAGATTAATTATGTTATGTTAAATGATATTCACGACAATTTAAAAGATTTCTGTGTGTTTGTGAACCAGAATTGGAAAATACGACCCAAAAACAAAGTACTTACTAAGGGAGTCGCCTCATATAAGGAACGTAGTCTCTATGAGGTCACCTCAGAGGTCTTTGGGTCTCGCAAGTTGAATGAAAATGGAAGACGGGCCCGGGAGGCGAACGGGATGGAGCAGTTGGTAAGCGCATGAGCGCGCTAAGCTCAAGGTCCCGAGTTCTAATCTCAGTCCCGTCTCCCAATTTCATTTAACATAACATAATTACTCTGTTACATGGCGGAGAGACCTACTGTCAATTTACATTGTTTTAAAATATTACATTTAATAAATAGGAAGTACGAAACTTGAAAAGAAGCATAGTACACGAATTACATTATATTTACAATGTAGTTTTACTACGTAATTTTACAATGTAAGTTTGTGTGAATAACTATTATATTTACAAACGAATAAATACGAAATACGGAAGACATTTTCACGTCATCTTACCGTGGGTTTAGGAATGGAAAATGATCAGTGAAACCCAATTTCATTCATTGCGTCTCTACTGAACTCATATTTCTGATAGACGTGTCTTCAGCTGTCAGCACATATGGAAGTAATCCTTCCAACTCGTCAGACTTCACATGTACTTTTATGACGTCAGAATTAATGAACTCTCGGTCTTTTCACTACAACATCGATTCAGTTTTGTAACAATATTTCGATTTCATAAATAGTAAAATATATATCAAACGACCTTACTTAGACAACTCACTGTATGGTGATTTTTGTGCCAATAAATTTCCATATATGTTTGAAATATTCAATTAATTTTTAGATACCTGTTAATAGCTACGTTTCGAGTCATTTTAGCAACCTAGTGATATTTTTTCAGACACATCTCTAAACTGATATATTTCAATATTTTTCTGTTAAATAATTATTAAATGCACTGCGGATCATCTCGGGTTCAATTCCCAGCGGAACCAGAAAAATTTGTAGTTTTTCACATTGATGTCCCATTTCACATAGCTGTGCCTACTGAAAAGAGAACCCCCTTCCTTCTGTCCCTCTCCAACTACTCCAAGTATCACTTACTCTCACTATTCCTAACTACTTCTACTAACACCTCCACGTGGGCTAAGTTGTTGATAAACCCAGCTAACCAGTCCACCTACTAACAATAGCCCAACCATCCACCTCCTACATCCTATCGCCCCATGTAGATAAGCTTCAATAGAACGCTACATTTCCCATTTACAAATAATACAATAAAAAATGCACTTGTGCAAGTACAACCAAATTTCCTAAATATATAAGTAATTTTTTTTAAAAAAATTTAAAAATTTTTAAAACAATGTTGATTTTCCAATTTTAGAACTTTTCAGTGAGACTGTTAATATTCGTTTAGTTAATTGCCTTTATTTCACGTTTGTTAATTTTTTCTCGTATCTTTAGTAGCTTTGAAACAATAAGTTCAACCGCGCGCAAAATTAACTTTGAAAAGCCACTCAAACAAAAGTTAATTACAAAGGAATCAAAATATTAGTGACGAAAAATCATTTCGTCGTTTCTTTTGGAGAATTGAGGATAATTTGATGAGGACAGACTTCCCTTTGATCCTATAAACGAAACCCAATTGATAACATTTACGCATCAATCGGCATAGAATCTTCATATTAACATTCACTGTGTATTCTTTAGGTTGAAATTGAAAATTGAAAGTAGATAATACGTTAACAATTTTACGTGTGAATTACAATTCAAATCTCTTTGAAGCAAATGTGATGTATTATCGCTTTCCACCATAAGTGATGAGGATCGTATGCAAATTAACATGGTTATTTTCATGTTCTTTGTGTTATAAAGAGAACTCAATAAAACTTTTTTAATGCAATTCATTCTCGTATAAAATTGTTCCGCTGAAGTGTTCCCTCCTTAATATAAAAGTTATTGTAAGGTACATTAGATAGAGTGTTCACTGTCAATATATTTCTCAAATCCATATTTTTTATAGTAGTGAGATGTATCAATCTTAACTGAGATTATGATGTGAAATTCATGAACGAAACCTGATTTGCTAATGAAGCTCAGTAAATGTATAAAAACTATGAACTTTAATTTTTGAAATAGATAAAATTGTATACATAGTTTTCAAAGTTTCTATGGAATGAAAATCCAAAGAAATAAAAAAATACATTAATTTGATACGTCATTCTACCATATTATTTGTGGGTATTATCGGGAATGTAATTAAATATTTGCTCACTGCATTGTAAATTTGCCAGTATTTTTGAAACGTAAAAAATTGTGTTAATATATTTTATTCACTTTTTATTCTGTATTTTCTTCACTAACAAGGCACTCTACTTGGTATCGTAGCATAAATCGCTTACTGGCGCATACGAATCTATCGAGTGAGGTCGCACGGATGACACTCGCCATTCACTTTCAAAGTAGAAATTTAAATGAAAAAGGAAAACATTTTATTAACTTCGTTGCAGTAATAAGAAGTTAAAAATAACTAATTGTATTTTGCATGAACAAATTGCTCGTTAAATAATTTCCATCAATCAAACGTACTTACAGAATTGATCACTTCCGAAAGGAGCCTCAGAGGTAGCGTGGATGGCATCTGTCCTCCACTTTTAAAATGGCAATATTAATAGATATTTCTCCTTACTTTTATGTATGACCCCGAAGTAATTTCATTATGTCTATAAATTCAATTTGTATACTTTATTTGTTCATATAATACACTTTGCTAAATTACTTACAGAGTAAGTCAAGTGGATGACATGAGTCATCCAACACTTATTGCCATAGAATTCCTAGATTCTCGCGGGATAGAGGCTAGACAACTCTTGAGATGGAATACATGTTAAAATTCATTAATCTGAACGCATGCTGTGATACCATAACATTCAGAAAAATAAAGATGATTACTTCGCATGGATGACTATTGTTATCCGCGCGACCACTGCAGAGTTAACGCGCTCACAAATCTGAACGGATGAATAATTGATTCTGCTTTCCTCTGTGTGTCGACTAACGCCAAGCATTAAAAATCGAAACTATGAACGTCATGCATTCTTGTTGCTTTTCAATCTTCGACGCCTACATGTGTCTACTGAAGTCGAACGCAATCAATTAACAAAACCGTGTGAAATTGATTGTCAGAATATACGAGTACTTCACGCGCCGCCTCTGATATTAGTGTTTGTATTTACCACACTATGCACCGCACTTGCAACCATCAATACGACTAAAGTAATGACGTAACCTTCCACCATTTCTCTTCCAATTAAGGGGAAATGGAGCGCGTGACATAGAAAAACGACACACTAGATCAGACTAGTTCTCTTCGAATGCACACCTCTCTTTTGTTAAATACTTAAGTCATCATAATTCTTATGATGTTGGCATGACGACAAACAAATAAACAAATGCACGTATACACGAATTCTCCCATTCAAGTTTTCTTACAATTGCTCATTCTCGTGCTCGGTCAGCGACTTTAGTAGAAGACCATTGCAAATACCTGTAAGAAGGCACCATTAAAATTTAAGCTAATTCATCGAGTAGTTTTTTCTCGACGTCACAGACGTTGAATTCACTTTTTATTTTCCAATTACACAGAGTGTGTAAGTGAAGTATTGTAATCGGTCGAAAAAAAAAAGTTTTGAGATCTCTTTGGATCTTCGTGAGTTTGGTCCAGGGGAGTTTATTTTGAAATTTTAGCGTTGATGTCCAATGTATGTGTGTACGTATGTTACGAATATTGTTCCCCCGATAACTCAGGGACAAATTGATGTATCGAACTGAAACTTGAGATTTGACTTCGAATGCGTTGGGAATAAAAGTATATTTCTGGAAAGCTTATTCCGATTTCATTTACACACCGCGCTCCACTTCCGGTTTCTTAGTATTCAAAATTTTGGAAATACACATAGAAGGATTTTGATTGGTCAGTTAATTCTGCGTATAGGTTGCTATACTGCATTCCTGTACGTCGCACCGTTTTCGAGATACAGCGAAAAATTATCGCAAAAAGGGAAATATTGCAGGCGCTTTTTTTATCTGCTATTCCAAAGAGTTTAATGTGGAAGATGATTCATTCATCGTCTATTGAGTATGTTATTATTAATTTTAGGATACCATGTACAATGATGATAAATATTTTGCAACCGATTGATCTTAGAAATACGTTTCTTGTTTAATAATAATAATAATAATAATAATATTTTATTAAATTTGTCGTTTTTCATTTGTCGTTTTTTATTAAATTTTTAATGTTATGTGGGGTGTTTAGTGCCATGAGATTTTCTTATGAGCTGTAATTGGAAAGTTGAGTTGGGCACCCTCCAGTTATTTTAGTATAGATTTAGGTTATTAATTACGGACCCAACTTAGTAGACAAAAAAAATCATGTCTAATTCCACTATATTTTAAAGTTATGACTACAATACCAGTTCCTATTCAAGAATCGTTTCTAGCTTCTGGTGATAAAGATCCAGGAAGTGGTAATCTCAAAAGTAAATAAAAGTATGTGTAACACATCACCTAAACCACTTGACTGATTTTAAAGAAATAGATGAAGTTGTTTTGTACTAATTGAGAAAAAATACAGTGGATGTTAGACATATGTACCTCAATCGTTGCGGGTGCGTTGAGGGTTGAAACTTAATAACATCATTTACTTTATAACAATATCCCAAAATACTTACTCGTACTCAGCTGGTCACAAAAATAAAAGAAAACTCGCAATAGAGAATTACTAATACAATAAACTCACAAAACTATTCTTTTCATGACTACTACCGTAATTTCAGGGAATGCAATTGATATTACGTAATTACTAGATGCATAAATATCATAACCAGTTCTACTATACAAATCATGATCCTCATGTATTTTCAGGTTTGTGATAATGGCTTTAAAAATTGTGTCGCGCTATTTTTATGAACCATTTTTTATCTTCTAATAAGATCAGTCACGACTTATTTCTTCCGCAATCGCCAAGGACGAATGTTCATTTAAGAAGCGTGTCGTGTAGGACATCTAAGAAGTGTGTTTCTACAGTGCGTTCAGTAAATATTGATAAGGCACGTATGTAATTAATAGTTGAAATGGTCAAATCTGCAAATAATTTGTATTTAGGTAGCGTATACCTCAATGCAAAACGAAGATCCTATTTGGTGAAAAAGACCCTTTGGTTCAACCGTGAGATACACCACATTTATTTGGGGAAGACATCAGTTTTGATCACGCATTTATGGACATCTAGTTTTTTTAATGGAATTTTGAGTATTTAAATCTTGAACTCAAGGAGAGAGTAAAATTAAAGAGACTATGGTATAGTATCACCAATCATTATTATTATTATTATTAATTAGCGAAAGATTTTTTGCTGACGTAGTTTGCATCTCCAGGCTCTATTTTTGCTGACAAATTTTGGCATTTGCCAAAATATTCTGTTGAATAAAGAACCTGAAGATGTTGACTACGTCAGCGAAAATAATTTCGCTTTCATTTATAACAATAAAAAAGATTGGTGATACTGTACTACAATATTTTCAATTTATTGATTATATAATCAATATGCTGCCAACTATACATTATCAGAGAGAGTAAAATAACTCTCATATTAATGGAGATAAACTCTACACTAAATAATTTAAATTATTCTTCTAATCAATAAAATATCAGTTATTAATAGACTAATATTAATTGAAATGTTAATTGAAATAACCTAAGCTAGAATGCAAGCTTTCTTTCTGTTCCCCCAAGTTTTCACATCTTTTTTTAAAATGTCATATGTCATCATAAACACCTGTTTTATACATACTAAGTACTATATTTTACCCATAGCTTAAACACTTTACGGTATATTACGACGAACACAGCTGCAATTAATGGTACAGGGTTACGATGTAAGTTAGTCCCTAGGGAATTTACTTTCCTAATATAGGATTCCTCAAAATATATCAAATTCCCAATTGGATTATATCCCCTAAAAGAAGTTCTCAAAGAGTAAGAATTTAAATGATGTTCTCTCAATATTATTCATAGTTTGCTTTCATTTTGATAATGAAAAATACTACATCTCGATAGAGAGACGTTCTCTATATCACTGAAAACAAATTAGTACGGTGAACTTTAGCTGAATATTAGTGTACGAAGGTGAGTTTTTGTAACCATGTCTAAATGAATAAATGACATTTCCTAGCTTTGCCATTTATTCGTGAATAGCAGTGACTCAAATCCGCGGAGGTGATGGAATATTTCGTCGTGTTTCAACGTTCAGGACAATTCTCCGGATTTCTCTTGCCCACTATGCTCGTTCTCGCGCTTATTCTCTCGTAACTTGTACTCGTAAGTAATATAACGGGTATGTAAGTAAGCGGGAAGAGACGGATTCTCCTTAGGCGGGAATGTCACTTAAAAATTTTACAATTCTTAATCTCGAATATTTGCTGCACATTATATCTACGATTCATTTTGGAATAATAAATGGATAACTACTTAACATGTACAAATAAATTGTATAAGTTTTAAACCCACCACTGTCCTTGGACCTTTTATCGGAATTGATGGGATGGTCACTTGCTTGTTTCCGGAGAATAACTTAGTTTATTATCCCCCACGTGGTCATACACAGTTTGCAACTGCTTTTTTGACAATAAAGTTTATTTTATGACATGTCAAAGTGGCGGTCCAGGAAACCTAGTCTTGTGCTACACCTCCATCACAGGGTACGGATAAATCTTGGGGTACAGACACATAACAGAGTTCGGTTATATTACCGGGTACGGATACATCACTGGATACAGATGCATCATAGGATACGGATATCACAGTATAACGATACATCTCACGGTATAAATACATCACAGAATATAAATACATCACTGGATATAAATACATCACAGGATATAAATACATCACAGGATATAAATACATCACAGGATATAAATACATCACAGGATATAAATACATCACAGGATATAAATACATCACAGGATATAAATACATCACAGGATATAAATACATCACTGGATATAAATACATCACAGGATATAAATACATCACAGGATATAAATACATCACAGGATATAAATACATCACTGGATATAAATACATCACAGGATATAAATACATCACAGGATATAAATACATCACAGGATATAAATACATCACTGGATATAAATACATCACAGGATATAAATACATCACAGGATATAAATACATCACAGGATATAAATACATCACTGGATATAAATACATCACAGGATATAAATACATCACAGGATATAAATACATCACAGGATATAAATACATCACAGGATATAAATACATCACAGGATATAAATACATCACTGGATATAAATACATCACAGGATATAAATACATCACAGGATATAAATACATCACAGGATATAAATACATCACAGGATATAAATACATCACAGGATATAAATACATCACAGGATATAAATACATCACAGTATACCGATACATCACTGGGTAAAGTAACAAGTGAAGTGGTGTGAATGTACTAGTATCAACGAATCCAAGTACAACTAGACGAGTCTACAGGCACCGTTACCATCGCATTAGCTAAAGCATCATAAAGTGGGAAGGCGAGAGTTCTCTCGACTGAACTGGAGGAGGTTTCCAGCAAAGAGTTTTCTTCACCTTCTCGAAAAAAAAGTGTCGGTTCGGAACCTTACTTTGCTCAGAAATCCCACATCTCTTCTTCCAGTTTTGGCAGTAACCACTAGCACGGAATAAAGTAAATAACCTTCATATTTAGAAGGAAGTACTGTCAAATATAATAATAGCCTCGAAAAAAATAAACTCAAATAAATTACAAACGTCATCTCTAGTCTATGCCTAGAAAATTCCCGCGAAAAATCCATCCACACATTAATGATTAGTCTTTGTAATAATACATTAATTAATATTAATGGGCATGTTTATTGTAATAATAAATCGTGAATTTAGTGATACTTCAATTCTTATGATTTTTAAACACTATACTCAGAATAAACTATAGTTCGATAATAATTTGTACATGTAAATTTTTTTGCGTAAAATTACAAACATATTGACATTCTATTAGTATTATAACTCGCAGCTAACTTTTTATCTTATCTAGGAATTTTTGCTGAAATTTTTGAATCCGCCTCTGTCTTAGGGCCCTTGATCGGAATTGATGAGTTGGTCCCTTGCTTGCTTCCAGAGAATAAATTAAAATTTATTATTATTATTATTCATTGCAGTGAAATACTTCAACGAAATTCGCGTATACTTTTTCGCAGTTACATGAAGGAGTTATAACGCATTATTTGGCAGCTCTATTACGTTTGCAGACTCTAGAGGCAATAATACTTAACCAATAAATTCTTTGCTAATATAAGAAGAAACTGAAATGTAATGTATCTTTTGTAATAATTCTCTATTGACTATGCCGTTGGTAAAAACGAATAAGGAATATGAAAATAACTTCGAAATTTATCTTGTTTCAAGGGATGTGAAGCGATAAAACTTATTATTATATTTATTTCGAGGTGCTCGTGGCACTCAAAAATTTAATAGCATTATATTTTTCTGTAGGAAAACGCAGTAAGAAGAACAAATCAAGGAAATTATGTTTTCTGATGGGTTAGTTGGACATCATAAACTAACAAATTTAATTCTTTAGGATTTGACAATTTAAAAACATATCACGAAATGAAAACAAACTGTTGTTACAATACTATCCACGTATACAACTGCACGCTATGAGATTTTTGAAATATATTTTATGACCTTTCATGGAAACTGTCGATAAGGGAACTGAAGTAGTTAACACCACAAAATATAATTCACAGTGATCGATGGTCACGAAATTAACGTACCACGCGACGACACCATTCAATTTACGACACCATTCAATAAAGCAAATTACTGAACGTATACAATAATTGCCGAAATGATGGCCAAAATGGAGCAGTATATTGTGACGTAGATATCACATACTACGGAGTTACGAACAGTTTCGTCTCCTACTATGACCACTGTAATGGGTAAAAGGTCATCACAAGGCACATGGTCAAATTACAACTTGTTTGCGTTTAATATTGACGTAGTGGAAATGTTTGAGGAAGATAAATTGTAAGCGAGGGCGGTCGGTGCCGGGAAGCTGAGGCTTTATACCCTACTATGAGAAGTGGATATGGTTTGATATTGGGAACTAGAACGGGCGTTCAATGTTTTGTTTTCATTTAGATCAAATGAAACGATAATGACGATGGAGACTGAACGTCGCACCATATTTTACATTTAGTAGAAATAATTATATCTAAATAAAACCATATCATTTAGTATTTTTATACAAATGATAACACAATTCCCAGAAATTAGAAACTTTTACGACTTTTTCTTATATATTCACTCTTTCCATCTCCATTATGTAATTAAAGTAGGTTGGAGTTCCAAATTATTAATATTGATAAAAATATTAAAATATTCATAATGAAACTCACTGAATGAAATATTATTATAAAAAGTTATTAACGGAAAAACTTTAAATTCTTCATCGATCATGTGATTTGATTACCCTATTCCCTAGTGAAGTATGGTTTTCTTGTTCATTCTGTTCGCACTGAACATTACACTCAAATGGTAAAAGAATACTTCAGGCTAATAAAATATTTGATAGAGTAGCTTCAACATCATCTTTATTGACAGTAAAAAATTATTAATACTCCATCAAAATAAAAGATATCAACTATTTCATAATATTGCTATTTTCTTTATACGTTATTTTGTGAAATATTAGGTATGTTTTAGGCTAAGAACCCACCTAACCACATGGTTCGTAGTTGAACAACATAAGAAATTAGGACGGGTTACTGTATAGCGAAGAAATCAGAGAACGGTTATTTAACGTAATTAAAATATAGTGTTGAAATCTTTCTACTAAAAAATTCCATTATTTTCTGACTTCAGTGTCTCATTGTTATAAGATGCAATGAAATAAATAATAAAATCTAATAATAAACAAAAATTACGATGAAAAAGGCAGATTAATGGATACAGCTGAATAGCTCGTAGTGAACTAAGCAGATAGAATGATTCTGTTGAATTGAACTCAACCTCTGAAAATAAAAACTGCGGGGGCGAGTTAAGTACAGGGAAAGATAAAATAAATTTATTAATAATGACAAAATAAAAACTAAAGATAGGAAGTAAAGACAAATAATTATACAAATAGAAGCACAAAATGTCTCTACTTTCGTTGAAATGAAAGGAAAAATAAAACATTTTTTCAAAGATAAATAAATAAATTAAAAAAGTAATTCGATTTTTTAAATATAATATTTTCCAAAATAAAATGTGTATTATTATATTCACATTCATGTTTGTTATAGTGACGGATAGTTAGCCAATACAAGGTATAGCCTGTTTTCTTTAATGAAACTATCAATTGTAGATAACTTAATTTAGAAAGAAGTATAACTTTGTAACAAGTGTAAAGTCATAAAGGACACATTATCTCTATCTCAGTGTGATGTCATTATTCAAGGTCAAAATTGCGATAAACTTTACATGGGTAAGAAAAAAGAATTGTTTCTGGAGGAAAGTGAAATATACTGTAACAAATAGTAGTTTGATTATTTTATAATTACAAACGTTCTAGCTTCTCTTCAATACTTTAAAAAGCTGGTAATTGTAAATAATTTTACACCAATAATTCCGGTTTAAACTAGTATTTAACTTACTCTGTATATACCAAGCTTCAATTTATTTCAACGCACTTTCAATAACATTGAGGATCACAACTTAAGTTATCAATATATCTTATTTCTTTAAGGTAATTTATGGTAACTATTTCTTTACCTCTCGTCATTCTTAACCAACTGCTAAAAATAGGTACAATTAGAAAGATTATTTGTTGGAATAGAGCTGAATAATACTAATGTCTCTCTGTCGTACTGCTAGTGAACATTGTGAGAAAGAACATATGCAAACGAATACCATATCCCTTTTTTACTGCTGAACGGCATTTCGTTGTCTGTGAGGTTATTGCAAGATGTAACTATATATGTCAAGAAGGTTGAAAATGTTTTTCGTATACATGAGACCAAAACCATCATCATGCAATATACGAAAAATTTCAAGTATTATTATAATAAATTTTAATAAATTGATTATATATTTTTATTGACTGTTTTTTGACAATAAATTTATTGTCAAAAAACAGTACAGACTGCGTATGACCACGTGGAGGACAATAAACTAATTTACCCTCCGGAAGCAAGCAAGGGACCATCCCATCAATTCCGANGCCCTAAGGCAGAGGCGGATTCAAAAATTTCAGCAAAAGTTCCTAGATAAGATAAAAAGTTAGCTGCGAGTTATAATACATATATTATGTCAATATGTTTGTATTTTAACGCAAATATGTTTGTAAATTCACATGTA
>NNCF01126622.1:1178384-1209866 GCA_002313205.1 Laupala kohalensis | reverse complement strand
CTTCAGTAATTCGGACTTAACAAACACGACTGTTTCATAAATATAAATGCAGGGAAGTGTTAATATATTTAATTCCTTTAATAAAGGTTTACAAGAGTTTCGGGGGTGAGATTTACAAATTATCCGAACTATCCTCTTCTGAATTATGAAAGTTTGAATGCTCAGACCGGAATTACCCCAGAAGGTAATGGCGTAACGTAAATTGGAGTACACGTTTGCAAAATATACGCAATGGGAAATACGTGGACTAACTGCGTTAACTAAGTTTCGGAATGCGTAACACAATTTGCTTAATTGGGAATTAAGATTGTCAACGTGACAATTCCATTTGAGGTTGTCTTGAATATGGAGACCTAAGAATTTTGTATTTGTAACAGTTTTTAATTGTGTTCCGTTTAAAGAAAGAGAAACCTGGGGTAAAGATTTTGTGATACTATTGTGAAATGACATAGACACTGTTTTGTCAGTGTTTACAATGAGACGATTTGCATGGAACCAAGTCGAAAGGTTAGACAAAACTTTTTGAGCATTGGCGTGTTTACATAGTAAATTAGTGTCATCAGCAAAAAGAACCATTTTGCAATCTGATGTGGATGATGACATGTCGTTCACATACAATAAAAAGAGTATAGGGCCGAGAATTGATCCTTGGGGTACTCCGCAAGTAAGTGGCTTTGTTTCTGAAAGACAACGCTCAAGTATTTTATTTTTAGTATAGGATATTTCTACCTGTTGATATCTATCTTTTAAATAAGAAGTTAGCCATTGATGTGGAAGTCCACGAATGCCTAAAGAATGCAATTTGGAAAGGAGAATTTCGTGATCGATGACATCGAATGCTTTGGGTAAGTCAAGAAAAACACCCTGAGGATTTTCTCCACTGTCTAGAGATGTGGTAACATCGTTTAAGAAAAAAAATATGGCGCTTGTAGTGGAAAAGGATTTCCTAAAACCGTGTTGATCGTCAGAGAGAATGTTATATTTTGATAAAAAATCTAGAAGACGCTTACAGAACAATTTTTCTAGGATATTTGAGAAAGTGGGTAGTAGAGATCTCTTGGGATTACTCTTGGGATCTGAAATTGAGAACTATTTAAGTAAGCTAATGATAAGCTAATGATGCTGTCTTACCAGAAATACTCTATAAGTAATTAAATTTCTTTTAATGAAAAACAGTTGAGATAATGTTGTGGGTTTCAGAGGGCATTTTCGATTTTAGTAAATGGAATAATCAATATAACATGTTTATGCCAAATTGATGATTCTAAGAACTATCATCATACAGATGTTACTCAATTACGCACTTGATTTTGTTTAGAATAGATAAATTTTTGTTTGTACTAAAACCAATGAAACTTAAAAACTGCTTTGTATTTTAAAAAATCAAAATTTGACGATCAATACTTTCCTCGTAAATCTGTAACGGCATACAATTTAAAATCACAATGAGTTTAACTGAAAAAAATGAGAAAATTGTGAAAGTTTTCCACATTTTTTTCAGTTTGCGTGAAAATCAGAAGTGAACAGCTGAGAGCAGAGCCCGCTGCATCGGTTTTGCGGTGTAGGAGGAATAGTGGAGTCAATCTGTGGCGAAGCGGATTTCCGTCGCCCTCATTTGAAATGATATCGTATGTCAGAAACTGTAAAACTATTTATACTCCCCAGATTTGTGTAGGGAGATAAACGAATACATATGTATTACAGATAACATAACTTCTCAAGTCCCGCCTAACATATTCTTCTGTGTCCTCCAGACCCCACAAATGTTGTACCTTGGAATGTAGAAATTGTAGAAATCTGTCAATGAAATAATGGATATTTCAACATAATGTCGCAACAGACCTTAGGTTTACAACGTTCTAACGGGTAGAATATTCACCTGACATAAAAAAACACGCAAGAGAATAGATTACGGGAATTTTTGTCTAGATTCTTTCTCTAATCAGTATTTACTTTTGAAACATGTGTTTCCTGCAATAAGCAAACAAGCTAAAAAAGGGGATTTTTGTAGTTCTTTGATGATTTTTCATATCTTAAATTTTTCGAAGTGGAATAGTAAAATATCGTAATCCGCGTCTTAAAATAGATAATGGAGCAAAGTTTCATTTTCCCCCACAACTTTCAAGTAAAAATTTCCAAAATACTGAAGTATAAATTCAACACCGTTTACCGGGCCCCTTCTTCATCTGAGGAAAGAAGTACGGGTGCAAGTTATCGTTTTTTTCTCTAGTTTTTGCTTTTACAAGTAAATATTTTCTTCGTAGAGTTCACAGTTTTCATATAATAAATCAAAAACCAACAAAGCGTGACATTTAGGAATTTTTTGAGTTTTTCCATTTAACTCAAACTTTCTCGAGAGGACAAAGTTGAAATTCGTTATCAGCGCCCTGAAAACAATACAGGAAAAAATCCCTATTTCTATAAAAATTTCCAGGTAGACAGTTTTTTGAATATTGAATCACTAGGCTAATGTGGGTAGAAGTCATTGATGCGTGAGGCACGTCATACATGCTTCGTCTCAGCCACACTGTCATCCATATTCCATGCACAGTGTATGATCACACTAATATTCCTTTCGCGGTGCATCAGGAAAGGGCAAGTGGTCGTAAAATATTTATACGTCAGTGGAGGGAATATAAATATCATATCTTATAGCAGGCAAAATGCTACAATATGAACCATTAACTCCTCGTAGAACAATGTATGTTGACCCTCAGTGCCAAATACAGTTTGCCGTGAGAATGTAGTGCCTTGATAATCTCAATTATAGTCTGTTTACAAATATTTTATTCATTTATATATATTTTATATGATTTAATAATATAATTTCACATTGTGTTCAAATTTCACATTTCACATTGTGTTCAAGCACACCCTTGAAATAATATTATAACGAATGTTTCAAAGCAGAAGTTCTTTTAAAGAATTGTGTAATTCATTCCTGAACTCTAGTGAGAATAGAAGTTCTACTTTGCTACCCCATAAATCGGTGGAGTCTGGTGGATAAAAAATATTTTTCCCGAATAATTTACCATCAATCCTGAGAAATGTTTGTGACAATCTATTCTCATATTTAGAAGCTGTGTTCCACAATAAATCAATGATATAAAAAACCCTTGGATAGAAAATTATTTCAAAAACGAGACATAGAGTCATGAGAAGACGAAATTCTTGATAGTTCAGGTTTCAGGGGACATAGTGACCTGGAAGAAATAATTGATACTCTTAGAAAACAACAATGTCCCAAATATTCAGATATACCAAAAAAATATAACAGTACACTCTTTGTTTTCTTCGTACCACCTGGGCTTTGAAATTAGTTCATCTTAAATCCATAATGTTTTTTAACTTCTTTTGTATTGCTTGTTTTTCTGCATGCATAATATGAACATTGTTATTGACATCTTTATAGTAAATGGTTTAGTACTGATTGTATAGTTATAATTTTACGACTAAGCATACTAATTACAGGTAATTTTGATATGATTATGATTGATTGAAGTTTGATTGAAATGATTTCCATATATTATTCAATTCTCAGTAAAATTCTGAGAAATCAATTTTTTTTCCTAAACTCAACTCGTCCTCCAGAAGTGTAATTGACGTACTTGACCATATCAAACCGTGCCTGACCTATCGATTTCGACTGATGGTATAATTGTTGACATATCAACTAACCAATCCCTTGACGAGGTTTAGCAAGATAAAGTTTTGAAATTCCGGCACCAAAAGAGTGTGATGATATTTTCGCAAAATATGCTAAATATTATTTTTCGATTTTATTTTTTATTTTTACTACGTTTTACGAACTAATTGAGATACCATCTCGGTTTTTAAATATAAAATAACTATTTTTTACGCTCAATTAAATAAAAAGTAATCCATATCATATCAAAATTGAATCTGCAAAACCGGAGAGGGTCGGCTATTTACATAAAAATAAATTTGTAATTGATAACAATAAAGTATAAATTAAAAAATCAATAGATATTGGATTACTGTAATTACACAGGTTACCTAGAAAATTGCATAGAAAATTAATATGTAATTCATGAAATCTCTTAGATTGCGGTGAACCTCACTGCCAGGTAACAGATTAATCATGTTACGTCGAATGAAAATGGGAGACGGNCTTGAGCTTTGCGCGCTCATGCGCCTACCGACTGCGCCATCCCGTTCGCCACCCGGGCCCGTCTACCATTCTCATTCAACTTGTGAAACCCAAAGACCTCTGAGGTGACCTCGTAGAGACTACGTTCCTCATCTACCCAAATAAAGTACTTCCTTAGGGAGTCGCCTCAGATGAGGAGTTTAGTCTCTACGAGACCACCTCAGAGGTCTTTGGGTTTCACAAGTTGAATGAGAATGGTAGACGGGCCCGGGTGGCGAACGGGATGGCGCAGTCGGTAGGCGCATGAGCGCGCAAAGCTCAAGATCCCGGGTTCGAACCCCGGTCCCGTCTCCCATTTTCATTCGACGTAACATGATCAACTATTATGGGCAATATTTTATCCGTAAGATAAGAAAAATTGTCGTTTCAATTTTCACAAAAATTTTCTCGCTGCGGCTAATGAAACTTCATTTATACTCATATAATAGACAGGAAATAATGAAAGAAAAATAAATTATCACAATATTCCTTGTCTAATCAGACTGACATGACACTGGCAGAAACATATTACAGTCGCACATTTCGAAGTTAAGTGTTTGCACACCTGTATTACCTTGTTCTTCGCAGTTTAGCTGAGAAAAAATATCTACTGGCTCTATGCCAATTCCAATACAGTAAATTCTATAAAATCTCGGATTTTTCACACGTTGTGCCGCGTCACTTATTGGTAGATGTTCCAAAGTTTCATGAATCATGGGACACTTTCCTGGATTAGAGTGGATACACATTAATTACCCACAACTTTAGTTCGATTAAATATTTTTACGTTAAAAATGCTCACTTTTAACTATATCAAATGTTTATATCATCAACTTGTTTTTCATTTTTGTACACCACGCAACTGAATTTATGTACATTGGTGGCTGACAGTGATATATTTCGTTTTATAAGTTTCAATAACAATTCCTTGCCGATACGAACATACGCAATGCTATACCACACACGCATCACTATTTTGGAACATAATGAGATAATAGGGTGACAGAATTAATTGGACAAGAGTTATAAACTATTCATAACACGCTTTACGTGAAAATTGAATTCCAATCGCAAATGAATCAGTAGATGTCTTCATCATTTACATTTCTGTGTTCATGGAATGTTAAAAGAAGTCTAAAACGTTTGGTGTGGTTATGAAGGGAATTATGAGAATTCATTGATAATTCAGACAAAGTAGGCACAATACCTTTTTACTTTCTCATATATGTAGTATATAGGAAGTGTTGTAATCGCGAAAAAATTCTAAAGCGAGATTTCGACGGAAATACACGTTTTGGTGATCCCTGATAAAGTTGTTTTTGGTGTAACGTCCGTCCGTCTGTGCGCAGCTATTCTGAGTAAACGGATGAACCAATTTAATTCGCATTTCGTATTTACAGTAGAATTTACATGTTATCGATGCACGTACTCTATTTTTGTACTTTAAAACAAATGGTACTTCAAATGAAGATCAAAGTACTCTTTTGAATGTTTCTCAAAAACTTCTCCAAAGACTGTGCTTAAATTTTCTGTACGTAAAGTACAATTTGTATTATCTACATCTGCATTAGCGGTATTTCGCTTGGAAGTTTGGTATAGACGCAGTAAAACTAGCGACTTTGAGCATGACGAGCAAAATATAGACGATGACGCCAGAAATGACCCAATAGATTTTTTTTTCACTCTATTGTGCAGACGGAGAAACGTATATGAGAAAGTATGTACAATGGTTCTGCTCCACTAGTTTAAAATTTATCTTCTAAAAATCCGAAGGACAAAGTATACAAGCAAATAAAAACTGAAAACCGATAATAAATTTCTTTACTTTACTTTAATAAAGTCTCGGGGACGTTTTGCAACTTAATGATACTCAAATGTAAAGAAACATTAAATTTTCTACTTGTTTTGCTTCCTAAGAATTTTCATAAAGTATGAGGACAAAAACATTACGGTGTTTCAATAAATTCTTATTTTCCCTAAAATGTAAAAAAAAAGAGAGATCCAATCGTATATTAAAATGTTTACTAACAGTTACTGACTTTTAGTCATTTGTTCTTTTATTGTTTCACTTAAAAAGGCTCATGTCATAAATCCTGCCTCTATTTTCTGTTTCCATATAAAGCAAAAATTTTACTAAAATAAACTATTTTTGAAGAACCATAGTGAAGAAAACTTTGAATTTTTATTCTACGGGCCACGTTAATAATACGATATGAGTGTGAATAATCTATACGATACGAGATAGAAATCTATCATTTATTTGTCCCAAGGTACGAAGTTGATGAATAACATCGTTTAAGCTAAAAAGACAACAAAAACTGCTTTCAGAAATAAGTCCAGGATGAATCGCCCAAATGTACTACAGCTGATCTGCACCTCATCAATCGAGGTCATTTGCCGGACCAAGCGACTATCCACACCTTGTCAGATTAGCTCTCGGTTTATGGGTTTCATACTAGCCTCGAGGCTATATACATCTGATTCGTGATTACACGTGCAATTGGTGTATTACATGCATATCTGGTCGCATTGAAACTTCAATATAGCTACACATGACCCATTGTCCGGCGTATATTTCGTTAGAAATCTGAGTATATTAGGATATTAATATGAAACGAGTGTTGGTTTAAGTTTTTGGATTGTTTTCCTCAACCTAATAATGAGTTTCAGAATAACTTAAAGTACCTCTTGCTGAAAAGAAAAACGTGAATTCATACAAGTTAAATTGTTATATTATTTGAAATAATTGTATTGTTATTGTTTGCGGAAAAGCTTAATCTTGTAGTTTCTCCTAGTCATGTTTAATGCACAGAAGAATATTATGTATTTGTCAAGTTAGTAATTATCAAATCTTTTGGAATAGTAAGGGTTTACAACGACATAATGGATGTTTTTTATTCATTACTTTCATTCGACTTCACAATTATGGTTAATGATTTGGTGAATTTATCTGTGATATTGGAATTTATTTTTATGCTCATCTTTCCATACAGTGTGTAAGAAGGATTTTATATTTTATATATAATTTATAATTAAAAATTATACATATATAATTTTTAGTATTTATTTAATGTACGTACAAGTTCAAGAACCCCGACTCTGATCATACAGAATAATATCTGCGTACGTTACGGTATATTACTAACATTATTTAACATTCCATGTGAAATGTATCGCGTGCAAGCAAAAATGAGCATAATTTTACTGTCATTACTGAACTCACGTGTACGTTTTGACTACATTAAACAGTACTCAAGAATTAGCTGTTCGTGTAACATTTATGTGTTCTTTTGCTACTACTTCTGAGGCCAAGTTTGTGGTTTCGGCTACGAGCCAACCTACATTAATAACCCATCGCAGACTACAGTATGCTGTAACCTTCAGGAGGCAATTGTTACAAAACCACATTACGTGTATTTCTTGTAACTGAGTGAAGAGACTAGTCAGCAAAATTGTTCCATTGATACACAGTAAAAAAATTTTTTTTAGGGTCTATTCACCCTCTTAAATTTAGCGCAAAAAACCCATTTGTTACGTTATTTAAAACTTGAAAAATTGACATTTTTGTTGGAGGTCTGCTATTATTATATTAATTTTCTGGATATACACAACGAAACATTCACTATTCTGAATAAAGTCACAATAAAACTTTTACTTTAAATTTTAAACAACACTAATTTTCTGTAGATAAATTTATGTTGAAGCATATTAATCAACACCATGGAAACGAAAAGTTTTATGAAGACATGTTATATGTGAATATTAATTTTTCATTATTAATAGAAATTTGTGTGTGCTTAAATAAGGTCATATTCATAATATTAAAGGAGTTAAAGGAGATTTCTCATCTATGTTGCGGTGTTTGCCGCATCCAGCTATTTCTTAAGGTACTTCTATGGAAGGTACATGTATGTTTTTCATGTGATTCTCGCAATTTCCAGAATTTGTTGAATCTAGTAGTATGATTCAACATTTTTATGGTTTCTATTTCTTACACCATTGTCAATTAACCTTCTCCGAACTGGTTGGTTCCCATTCATCTTATACCTACAAGTTTCTTCAGCCGAGTTTCTAAGCACACTTCAAAGGTGGTACTAAATAGACAATGTCAGTACTTTTGTCAAAAAATATATTGGGACTATGTCAAGCGTTTCTGTTACAATAAATCAATGTTTGTCAACCACAAATGTCTGTGCCATAGTTTCGCCTCACGAGCTGAATAAGCAGGTTAGAACTGTTTGACTTGAAAATGGTCTTTGATGTTTGACACCCTTATCATGAATATGATCCTGGTGTTGACTTGTATATGAAAGACAAAATTAATTAAGCGTACTCTGACGAAAAGGCTATTATACGACTGTCTTTATATTGCATTATGATTATAATGAGGTAAAACTGCTTTATCTTGATGCTTCTTTGTGGCACTCAGTTGTTTTACATTATAATATAATAGAAAAATTCCCCTTTTTAGTTACATTTCTATTTTACCTCAGAGCGCATTCTTAGAAGAATATTTGTTGTTTGGCGTTAAAATTTCTAGCATAAAATTATATTTTATTACATTGTAAGGCTTATTTTTAGTTCACAATATAGATCAATTCAAAGAAAAAATAATAATCTCAAATTTTAATTGTTTTCCTTAATATAATACACTACACAGCCAAATATAGTAAGACCTCGTTTTCTGCGTCATATAGGTCAATTTAAAAAAGGGTTTAAAGTTACACACGTTGAAGAGAACATATGTGAATTAAATGTTTTAAAAATAAATCTGATAAAGCAGATATTCGAATTAATGATCTTGAGCAAAAGTTATAACTATTTTAATGTCAAAAAAAGGTTTGTGAAATTTCTAAATTTGGTATTCCCTTCCCATGCTTAGTGAAGTTCTCTAGTCTGAAATATACTAGAACACAAATATTATCCAACAACTAGTTGTAAAATATCTCCATATTCCTTCATTAGCACTCAGTAGTGATGTCATATGAAAGCAAGAAAAACTTGAGCTTATTGCCCCGCACTGGAATAATAAACACACACAACAGAAACACTTCCTATATCGAATTATGTATTATTTTCATAAGCAATAGCTAATATCATAAATGATTTAGAATACACCAATGAAAAATTCTCATATCTAGTTTTACGTGAATAATACCCTAGCGCGTTCGCCATGGTTGGAGTCGAGAATACTTCTGCGCTTCGGACAATGTGGGACGCGGTCTAGATAAATTTCTCGGACCATTTTTCTATTTGATAATACATATGAAGTTCACGGAAAGTACTAATCCAAAAAATTACCATAGAACGGTCGTAGGACTATTTTCTTTGTGTGTGATTGCCCAGACGAAGAAGCCGAGGTTTGAGAAAAAAGTCTGGTTATATCAGATACTTGAATGTGATCTGGAAAGTAATGCTGTTTATGAGACAGAGTGACATTGAATCAGGGAATTATTCCACAGTGAAGAAGATATTCGGACACTAATTGACCTACAAGGATCCCTTATACTTTCGGTTCCGGAAGATCTACAGCAGATTAGTCGCAATAAGATTGGACGAACAATTTAACACTCTCTAGGCTGGAACGTAGACTTTGTTCATAGGGAAAATAAAAATAATAATTTCGAGACCAGTTTATGGCAGGAGAACCTAGTTTATGGCAGGAGAACCTAGTTTATGGCAGGAGAAATGGGTGGTCATTTCTTTAAACACTTTGAAAACTATATTGTTGCAAGTTTAAGTAGTACTGCAATAATATTTGGATCACAAAATTATAAAATTTTGGAAGCATAATTTAACAGCGTTAACTGTGTAGAATGGTAAGAAGGATATCAACCTTTTCTTCAGCGTATTTGAAACTTTTCCTCACATTTCATGTTCACTTCAATCATGTTATGCACTTGTACTTATTTAATGTACTTTTTCATTTTGCAATAATTACTTCATATTCATCTCGAAGTCTTTCTCGAAACTTTTAGAATTTTTTTTTTCATTTTGCAGCAGGTTATGATCGCTTCAACTACTTTTGATGTACTATTCTTATATGTTATGTTAGATTGACTACTTGCCTCATGATGGAAATAATTTAATTATTATTTTGTATTATCGTGTTGTTAAATTATATTTCGTTTTTAAAATGAAAAAAAGTTTATGCTCTATTGGCTCCATTCCTAGCGAACTACTACGGACACTTACCCTCCAGGTTTGGTGTCAAAAATGGTACACCAAAGAAAAGATTTAAGAGCGAGTTATTGCTTAAGCGCCTGGTATTTTTATTTATTGGGACTGAAGAAAATACTCTGATAATTCAAAACGCAGAAACTAGGTTTGTAAATCAAAAATATGGAATAAAGCTTCATGGTGTAAAATGCGTCTTAAGTTGTTAGATCTTATCCCTCCGCCTTTATAGACCAATTTTCACGTAAGAAACTTTGGAGATTAATATTGAAAATAAACGATAATACTACTATTCAGTCTAAAATATATTTTTTATTCGTAACTTATAGTTTAAGTTGTATATAGAACACACCATCTCATTTCAGGTAACTTTCACTAACAAGGCTCATTATTCACAATTGTTTGTATGGTTAATCGTCATTATATAAACTCTACAATGAAATACATAATGTGTTTTCATAATCATAGTGAATTCATATAAGGTCAAAAGAAAGCAATCTTCAAATTTATTTCTTTAAATAATAAACAACCTGTCATCGTATCACGACCGTAGTCAACTATTTTGCTTTCATCTTCGGCAGTTCTGTACTAACAGGAAGAGGGTGTGACAGATGTTTTGTTATTCATCAAGTCAACCCAGACACAAATAAACCTGTAATTATTGTTTCTAACACATGATCAACTTATCTGGCTTGAAGAAAAACTTGGGTTGAGCAAACGATTCTAATAATATATTATGTTAGAAATCCTAATTCATCCAGAAAAAATACTCATTAATCCATCGTAAATTCTACTTTTTCCTTCATGTACAATAATGTTATGGTTAATGTTAGGTCAACTGTAAATGTTTACCTAATAAATCATGGTTATAAATATTATTGGTAAAAAAAACTGCTGAGATAGAGTATTTGAAATGAAATTCATTAACGTTAAATCAATGTATAAAATCTATGAGCATAAAAAGAAGCTGAATGATTTAAATAAAGCATGCCTTAACATAATGTAAAATCTGCAAGACTGTCTGCACACGACAAATCATATGGTAATATGTCCTATATAAAGTTCTCCCGTCTATATTTGTTTTGAGATGTAGCAATTTTTCACAGAATGTACTTTGTATAGCAGTGTTTCCAGATTAGTGATATATGGAGGTTACATTCATAATTTTCCAAAGGAAGATAATAAATTACAATATGAAAATCACAACCCAAAATCATTATAATTCAAGTGAATACAGTATATATTTTCATTAACAATTTATAAAAACACAAAATTAGTTCTTTTTTTATGTAAATATGGCAGACGCTCGTGATAAGGATTTGAACTGTATTGAATCACAACGTTCTCCGGGTTTCGACGTTACTCCCAATGGGATACTATTATAATCTTTGACATCAACAGAGAAGATCATTCCAAAGAATCAGTGAATTCAAACCAATACGTGATAAACACACAAATATTTTACATTATTCTGAAATGATCTTGTTTCAGACCATTAACATCAACCTCAACAATCGAAATAAACGATGACAACGATCTGGTCTAGGATAGGCTTCAGACACCCTTAAAAGCATTATTAGAAAATCTTAGAAACTACTACTGTGGATAACTATTCCACGGAGAGGGAATCGTTTGCACTTTTGTTCGAACGGACCTAACTTCAAAACCTTCATTGAAGTATGTGGTATAATTACGATAACGGATGAAAAGCGAGTACAAATGGAATTAATAAAAAATATATGATTGTAGAAAGTAAAATGAAGAATTGAGATTACTTATGAAATTTGACACCTTATACTACACAAACAAGATCTATTGGCGTGTTTAACATCTGGAATGAAAATACAAAAAAATTCAATCAATCCTACCTGTAAGTAGGGGACGATCTTGCATCCTACGGTGCCCATGAACCACGTCTCCGTCACATCCCACAATACCGTCGGTGGCAGGCACAGGAGGATGACGAGGAAGTCAGCAACCGCCAGGTTCACGATGAAATAGTTCGTCACGGTACGCATAGTATGATTCCGGTACACAGCCACGCACACCAACGCATTTCCGATCAATCCAACTACGAACACCACCGAATGCATGGCAATGAGTCCCCACTCGTAATGCAATGGATAGATATGGTTGCGAACGATCTCGTAATAATCTTCATCAGTGACGCAGTAAGCGTTGGTGCAGTTCTCTTCACTGGAGTTGAAATCGTCGAATTCGTCGTAAGGATAAGAAGGCACCACTGCCCCTGCAGGGGGTAACTCAGCTTCTGAGATGGTTGCGTTAGATGGTGATGGAACATCGATGGTGTCGTTTGGAAACTGGGCCAGCTCCAACGTAGAGAGAGTGAAGTTGGAGTCGGGGGTTGGTGACTGTGGAGATGGTGGTGATGTAGACACCAACAAGAGAAGGGCCAAGAGAGCCGATTCTGTTCCGTTAGGCGACGCGAGTCCGGTCGCCATGGTGCGAAGACGGGGTTCCGAATCAATTCTCATGCCCAGGTTCCGGTATCACCAACTCCTTCCGAGTACCCACTGATATTACTACTCTTTTATTTTGATGTTGGTTATATCCTCTGTCCCATATATCGTTCGACATTTCGCGTCATAACGCGGTACGGAAATTTTCTCTCGAGGGAATTAAATTATGAACACGGAAATTGTTTTTTGCGTACAATTATTTCACATCGCTCATTTTTAATGGCGCACTCGAGTATTTAATTCCACTTTAATATTTTTAATTTCCTTACTGTTAGATAGTAAATTTAATCTCCTGTTTTTAATTGCTTAATTAACGCAAAACAAATACACTATGTCGTAATTTACTTGACTGTATATAAACACACGCCACGAACAAATATGCACTGAATATAAACTGTTCTCTACTATAAATCCTTTGCCCACGGATTCTTCAAATATCTAGAAATTGTATATTTTTAACCGTGGAAGGTATGTTTTGCATGTAATGAATGAAGATCCAAGTTTAGTTGAACGTGATAAATCAACGATAAATCACAAATGTTAAAATTCTCTTCCAATTTTAAAGTAATTTAAAACGTCAATATTTACTTCAATATTCCGTTAACACTTCTCTTTACCACTATTTTCACCGCACTTCCTTTGACTCTAACTCTTCCCTTGATACAAACGTGAAAAATAATTTCCTGTGTTGTTGAGTACTTGATAATTACATTGCACTCACGTATTATTTCAAGTGAATGGCTTCAGAAAATGAGATATTTCTCATCACGTCACTTGTTCTTAATTGAAATATTTTTTGATCTAAATTAAAGAGTGAAGTATTATATAATAAGTAAAGTATGACATAAATTCTCATTATATTATCCAATACTCACTCACCAATGAATTGTTGCACCTACTTGAACGTTTTAAAATTTCAAATTACTAGTCACTACTCTTAACCAATTTCCTACGACAGTTCCAATAGCTGATAGGTGAAATAGTTCACTACCGCACACCAATTCAAGACTCACTTATTCACATCAGTTTCAGAAAAGTGTCCCGAGACAAATGTTTCGTGTTGTTGAAAACGCGAGTGTCCCGTCATTCTCTCGAGTCGCGCCTTCCTGAAGCACTTCCGAAGTGGCTGGCTCTAAGCCTAGCATTACCGAACCTCACTCGCCGCCAAGTCAAGACGTTGTCCGATGGTTTCGATGACTCCCACTAGAGGCTCTCACCGTCGCTCTATGCCACCGCCAACGTCACCGCTTCAAAAACCCACTTCGTGAAGCGCTCTCCTGCGAAAGATGGTGAACTAGTCCAAGGAGTAATTACGCGATAGTGGTCAGTCAACGGATGGTTATCACACTCGCGAGAATATCCCAAGAAGGTGTTAACTTCTTAATTGGAGATGTGACGACCTGTTGTGTTATGCTTGGTCTTCATCGAGTTCTTATGGGTGAAGAAAGGATCTTACGTTATAATTCAACTTCAATTTTCTTTGATTTGTAGTTGAAGAATATAATTTTTTAAATTATACAAATTTGAAAATTTCAATTTTTGAGTTTACAATTTTTAAAAAGATGTTTTAACCATATTTTTTACGTCTTATGCATCAAATATGTTTTAGTATCTTTCAATGAAAGAAGTCTGGGCATCACTGATGAATCTCCCTTCAGAATTTTTTTTTCACACCTTGGGAAAATGCATACTAATATTGCTGATTTTAGTATTTTTTGAGATTTCTTATTCTTTACAATGAATCCAAATGATCGTGGATTTTTAACTCCTTAAGAATAGTTGTGTGAGACTAGAGCAGAATAAAATTCGCCGCTGCCGAAAAGAAACACACAACACGCTCTTCAAACACGACTAAGCACTGTGTACCTCTATTCTTTCACACCGCAACCATACTTCTTTTCGGAGAACTGAAGTCAATGTTGATTTAAAATATTCTGGTAAGTCAACTAACTCATTCACATGTGAGTGGTAAAGGAACATTGCCCATACGAGCTTATTGTTTATGAGATTCCTTGTTCACATAAAATCTACACATGTGAATTCCATTCATGATTGCAATAGCTGGTTTTTGGATATCTAGAAAATGTTTTATCTCTCATGAGAAATGACGGATTAATTTTCTGACAATTAACTTAACTCAAGAAAGTAATCAACTCTTTCCAGTAATTTAGGAAGGATAATATTATCCTGAAATGGTCGAACTCTTAAAAAAGTCACTGTAGTCATTTATCATAAGCATCCTTTAAGGATTCCAGCGTCCAAGGATTTCTGGCTTGTCCCAGTATTGGCTCGCTGATGCTCGCCGAAGAAGGACAGGTACGCAGGCAGATCCACGTCATCTGTCACGGGAACGAAGAGATGACGAATCCTGCACACATAAAAGCATCTATTAAAGGTTCGGTACATCTAAAGAGACATGTGTATGCATATATAAAATGCGTCGAGCTGAATTTATTGGCAGATTACGCGTAACTCATTGACAGAGATGTCAAAAGCGAGATAAATGCATTTTAATATATTTTTCTGTCAATACACGTTAACTTTGTTTGGTGGAAATAATAAAGTATGATTTTTGAAAAATAATGAATAACGTATTTTAGGAATATTCTAAAACATTAATGCGTTTAACTGGTTAATAAAAATTTGGACCACTAAAATTACAAAAACAAAGTAAATATTTTGTGTTTGCTTTCTGTAATTCCTGCGTGTTCGCCGAGATCAGAAATTCAAAGTTAATATGAAATTGAATTTTTTAAATGTACATGAGGTCTATGGTCTAAAGTTTTGTCATAGCGATATGAAATAGTTAACATATCAATTCTTTTTACTTTGAATCTTGAAAGTATTTAATTTTAATATTAGTGTTCATCGAACGAATTATACTCCTATGTTGCATTGAAAACAATATTCGAGTATACGAGATATTTGAATAAACTGAAATGATCAATGCGTTTTAACTACTTCCATTATTATCTAGTTTGCTAGCAATTACGATTTCTTACTTAATAAATCATACGAAATCAATGATAACATAATTAATTTAAATCAATTAGGCACGAGTAATAATTTGTGTACATGTATAAAATATAATTAACGTCTTTAAATTAAAGATAATTTATTTTCATAGAAGAAGTGTAATGTTTTACATTATTTCTTTATTTATTATTTATTTATATTCTTACAACTATAATTTTTAGTATATTATTTGTAAAAAAATTTACGATCACTTACAAGTTAATATTCTTTCAGAAACATAGAAACTCCAGAACATATAATCTTGCTTAAAGGAGGTTGCTTGAACATAATCCACCATTATAAAGTATCAGGTTCTAAAGAATATCACCTTTCTTAGTCAGTAAAAAATATAGTCTTAAACAGTAAAATATATGCCGATATCCTACTTCTACATTGGAATCGATGCATTTGCATTCCAGTATGTTTCAACTGATTCAAAAACTTCGTTTACTTTGGCACTCATTGAACGGGTAGTGATTTCCATGAACACCAGACCAACGAATAAATTTATCAATATCGTTTTTGTAGAGGAAAACCACTCTTTGAGTATTGTTCAGAAAATTTTCTTTAAAATAGTTTAGAATAAATATATTGTTTGATGGACTGCAAGTAAAAAATATACTTGTAATATAATAGGATATTGTCATGTGTTTATTATTTTCGAGTCTTGCTTGTTAATTAGAAAACATCATGATAGAAAATCGGTACCCTTTGATATTGACTAACAAAAATATGTTTGTGAGATTAGTAGGTTTGAAAATGACTTTTAGTCAACATTTGTAGCTCATCTCTTTTCTTTGGAGTGGGGTTCATATTGATCATGGAAGAGTTCACAAATATTTTCCTGAAGAAACAACTGCATATATGCTCATTCCAGGCGCAGATCACAACTTCGTATGAAAATATCACGAGAAATTCAGTTTTCACTAGTATCAGAACTCCATTCAATATATGAACCTTATTATAAACAAATTATAGAACAAGGTAAATTAATTTTTCAGATACGAAATATACAGTTTATTGTACGAAAACATATTGTTAAGAAATATAACAATTTTCCTATACTCAAAGTCAGGTCAACTTTACCGAAAATAATACAATCATCATTACTCTTATGTACAATGGCGAAATAAAAGTGTTGGCTACATTGAGTACAAGTCGAAAAGTCAAACTATCCCACAGCAGGCCCCGAAGAGTAGAGCTCCGCAATTTCTTGACCTCGGTACTAGAAGGAGGAGATGTGGTCAGCATCTCGCTCCGACCGGTTTGACCCCAGGATAGACCCTGGTACTCATTTTTACAGCAGACTGCATGTTAAGGTGTGATGAAAAATCCCCAGCTCATCGGGAAGCGAACCCTGCCCATTCAACCAGCAATTCAGCGCTCTACCCTCTGAGCCACGCTGACATTGAGTAGAAGTACCTGCACCAATATCAAGTAAGATGGAAAGGCAATAAATAATTTAGTAATTTGTTGTCTACTGCCCGTGGCCACGTTATTTACTGCGGCTATTTACAATATACTAATTAACACAGTGCGTTCCCTTTCACGTCTTTTTTCTTAAGTTACATTTTCTTAAGTAGCGTGACTTTGAGTTTAACTAAAGACGAAACAGTTCTGTTTATCGTTTTATCGTTCCATTCTTCAAAAGGAATCTCTTTCATTTTCTTTCTTTTCTAGTTTCGTGTTATATAGTAAAATGATAAATTCTTGTAAAATATTCAAATGAATAGATAAATCATAATAGATAACATACAGCAAATAAACGCACGGCATATATATAATATGAGGATTAAACATAGAAGGATGAGCGTTACTTAACCTCAAGATCATACTCTAAACCTCATGATAAATGGAACACCTTTTTATGAGTAGTGAAACATTGAAAAGAAAAAATACAGTAATAATTCTTTTGAACATCGAGCGATCGTAATTTTGGGAAATCTAGATGGCTGTTCATCGTCAACTATATTCTAAATTTCTCAGCTTTTCAAAAAGAATTATCTGCATTTTTATTTTTGAAACAGAATATATTACAAATGTCGTTGTTAATCATATTAAAAATATAAATCTATTAGTGTGAAGAAAGCAAGAAATAATTGTTTATGTAAGCCAAGCTTCTTCAAAATTCTCTTTTTGAGAGCTGTAATAGAGAATTATCTCTGATAAAGAGAGAAAAATGATCCAAGTGTGCAGCACAAGCAGGTAGAAGCATTCATCAACATACTTCATTACTTTTGTATTTCGAAATAATTTTAATATGTTTTAAGAAATAGATATTGAAATTTATTGCAGGCTTAAGTTATATTAGTTCGATTCTCACAAAGCTGTCATGACAGTAAAATAGTTGTGTCCTCTTCTTTCACAAAACGGACAATGGTTTTGAAAAGCAAATTTGTCACGCCAATTAATGAACCTTTGAGAGTGAGAATATTCTTTAACAAAGTTAATTTTCGAATCATAAATTATTTTCGTTCAACCTGCAATTTATCTACTTGAGAGGAAAAGGGAAATCTGGCTTTCAAGCGAAAAATACTTTGTGATTACTTCGTAGATGTGACGTTCTCGACTCTTCTCGTTAGTGTACAATTCAGCACTAAAGGAAGGAGATGGGATGAAGTGTGTACGTCTCTCGCACACGCCAGTCGAGGTCATTTCCCTGGCTCTTCTCACAACGAATCCTTACGTATGCAATTTACATAAAATTCAAAGGCGTCATTCATACGGACTGATAAAATAATATTATATCACGGAAGAAAATAGTTCATTCTTAAATGGTGAACCCCGAATTTGTTCATCGAACAGTAATTAAACTATAAATTAATGTAAATAAATAAATAGAATAAATTTATTGTCAAAAAAACGCAGTTACAAACTGCGCATGACCACGTGGAGGACAAATTAATTTACTCTTCGGAAGCAAGCAAAAGACCATCCCATCAATTCCGACGAAGGACCCTTAGGCATAGGCGGATTCAATGTTTCGGTTTATATTCGTGTGTCGGACAACAAAAGGAAAACACTTAAAGGAAAGGAAAACAACGTCCTCGGTAGCTTAAAGTGGAAATAACATCATTATTATCAATCAAATTGCGTTTTGCAGAAGAAATATATGTGTTATATAGCTCGAACCTTAATTGCAAAAAAATTGAAATGTATTTTGAAGACATGTAAAATTATGATTAAAAACAATTTTGATAGCGTAAAATGTATTTAATTCTTTTTGGTTTTTTAATACTACTTGCTATTTAATTTTTTTATATATTTATACTTTACTATATAAAGATGCTGTAAGAAAAAAAAAAGTTGCATTGCAGTGATTTGGGAAATTACTATCAACAGACTCGGGGCTCATCAGATCTCAGTTATTCAATAAAAAAGCGTTAAAACACATTCGATAGAGCAGTGAATGAAGTTAATGAAAACTATATGGCATGAATAAAGAAAAGATATTACCTGGATCCGCAGTGTAGAGTATTGAGGTAGAGTTCATGAACGAAGAGGTGAGAGTTTTATTGAGTGCTGAAGTGAACTTTAAAGCAGACTATGCTTTTCCTCCTTCAAATATTGTGTAGTACCGCGGAAACGATGAATCATCACCACGAAACGACGAGAAACTTTTAATTTCGTATTATAAATGTTCTGGTTAGAATCATAAAGTATTTCGTGTTATTGCAAGTTCTGAATTTCCAACACCTACGAGTATTTTCAATCTTCCTGTAATTATTTTGATCTTGAATGTGCCTTTTTGCTAAAGGCGTACGAAGTCCATTCTATAAATTGAAATAGTCTCGACTCTTGACTATGTAGTTGGATATTCATTTATTCTTGACTATATATGTAGTTATATTTTATTAGTAAATATATGTAACATTGATTCCATGAACATGAACAATAAAATTAAAGGAATAGCATCGAACCATTTCTTACCAAAAATAATCATTACTACAAAAAATGCCTATATTGCTGAAATTTTTCGAAAAAATAAATCAAACATTTTTTAAAGCATTTATTGTAATTGTAAAACCCCTTTAAATATTTTTGTTGTAACACTAACCTTCTAGGAAAAGAACCTTATTTACTAGAATTTAATTTTATTGAAATTTGGACCTTCTATACTAGAATTTAACGAGTTAAAAAAACTTCCATTAGTATTTTATATTTCATATAGCATTTCATTATTTACTTGTTCTTAATCAGATATTTTATATAAATGACACCCTTTGATAGGTGAAATATTACTCCCAGATATCTTGGGTCTTTGTCCCAGGATGCTAGTTTTTGGATTGCACCCCAAGTCACCACCGGTCTTCGTCCCAGCCAAACTCGAAGCGTAGGTGTCTCCCAAACATCAACAAGAATGTGGCGTTGTTGTTCGCTAAACAATGCTTTCTNAAGCGTAGGTGTCTCCCAAACATCAACAAGAATGTGGCGTTGTTGTTCGCTAAACAATGCTTTCTTATGGGGCAAACGGGAGAATTTCCTATTTTTAACTGTATAGTGTGTCGGGTATAAATAAAGTGTGACTGTGAGGATATGTGAGCTTCACGGTGCGATAATTGTTGTTTTTGCCTGAGTGCTTTAAACTCTTTAAAACTGTGTCAAAATGTCAGAAACATGCCAATTTTTTACATTGATATTACCGAAAAATAAATAAAATTATATAAATAAAGCTTCAAGAATTATTATGAAAACATAAATGGACAAANTACCGAAAAATAAATAAAATTATATAAATAAAGCTTCAAGAATTATTATGAAAACATAAATGGACAAATAACTGGGTTAAATAATAAATATATTTTGAGTAAAGTAGGATTACATGAGATCGATTGTGCTTTTTCAACGTGACTGACGAAGCTTTATTATATTTCAGTTATTAGTTTAGAGCAATCTACATTAATGGTCATAATTAAACATCATAACTATTTGAGAAAATTATGCTTATTATGTAACCATTGTATATATTACTGTATTGTTATTTATGTACGTATTGAGATTATTGGTAACTACTTGTTAATGATCAATGCTAATTGTTGTACGTGCATCATGCGCTAAATTGTTGCACGTGGTGAGTAAAGCACTTAATATCAAGTTAAGAAGTTTCCTCAAAAGTTATTGTAAATATTAAAACTTCTGTAAGGCCGATCGGAAAGTAACTAATTACAAAAAAGTGATTAATGGACTAATTAGTTATTGAATTCATTCGTGTATAGAGGGCTTGAAGAATTATCGTTGACCTGAAATGTAAAATAAATGAGTCACCATGTTGCAACAAAACTATACGTGTCAAAGAGAACGTAAAATATCATTGTGATATTTAAGACTATCGATGCCACTAAATGTAAATTAGATAAATTAGATGAAACGGAAAATTTTTGTCACGGAATGCGGTGGCAATGGATATGTAGAGAATGGTGGATGTGGTATGTATTTTGTTAATTACGAATAAAGTTTATAATTGATGGGGTGAAGTCGGTGGGAGAGGAGGCCGGTGACTTGGTTTCAATGAGCTCGTTGAAAGGAAATAAGACAATATTGCAAATATAAGAGTACGTAATAAGAAAAAGAAATGAAAGATGTGTTGTTGTTTAGTACAACATATTATTCTTGTGAAAGTTCTTTTACCAGATTAGCTGGAACTACCAGTCTGACAATGTCAAGTATTCCAAGGTACTTATAATATGATAAAAACGAGTTAACAGTAACAAATACTTAAATATGTGCTATTCTATCTTGTTCAAAAATATTACTCTGACTATTGCCATAATTAACTTAGTCTCAATAAATTTAACTCTACATTTAACTGCTTTCTACGCGTAAACTTTTTGTTATTCCGACTTGCTGTTCTTTTATAGAGAAACGTTTCTATCGGCTTTAATAAACTTTTTTGAGGATTTAAATCACATTTTTTACTGTCCCTTCTTAATTTTTTTGCATTTTTATAACACTATCTTAACCTTTCCCCAATGTTATAACTTAAAAATTAATTTCATAATTTGTCCCTCTTTGTATGCGACATCAGACAAATTATTACGTCAAATTTCAGTTTTCTAGCTAGTGTAACTAGTTGAGAATTTTGAATGATAACTGAGGAATTAACTGCAGATTGACTCCGTGTAATTCAGGGAGTTTGATAAACAAGTACTCGTAAATAATGAATTCAGCTTAGTGTATAGTAGTTGGTGTCATAAACTGCTTGAAAAACTATGGTCGTTTTCCACGTCAATCTGGCCCACTGTGCGGAGGCTTGGAGGCAGAAACGTGCTGTCGCGTTTATCGCTGGTCGAATGGGTTAATTAAAAAGCGACGGCAGTGATGGCGCCCTTCTTTTGCGCAACCTCTGCCCAGGCGTCGACTGCCGCTGCTCTTGCGCACGTGCTCTTGCGCTGCGACGGAGACTCACTCAATAATTTTTTCTTGGAATATCTTACATGACTAAAACTGTATATGAATCATTTTTCTTGAAAAGGATTTATTCTGGTTAGATCTTCTGAAAACCTCAATTTTTTTCTTTTTTAGAATTCATCTCCTATTTATGTCTATTATATAATCGCGGTAATAAAAATATATCATACGACCTTCTTTGGACAATAACTATAGAAATGTCCAAATATGGAATCAGCGATGGGTTGGAAAAATCAATAAAATAGTGTATTATCCAAAGAAATTCATCTGATCTTACATCTAATATATACCCTCAGAGTATTTATTTTACAAATTAATATGCAATATAAATCATTACGTCATTCAAAAATGTAAAATAAGTTTTTAAATTGAATAATTCATAATTAGTTATTACTTAACAAACCGATTCTCGTTTCTATTACAATTGTGAGTCACCTTTAGCAAATTAGGAGATAATTACCTTTTTTTGAAATACATAATTAAACAATAATTAATCAGGTATTTTAGCGTTTTGGTGGTTGAAGAAATAAAAAACAACGTGCCAACATTACGGCCTTCATCAGGGCTACAACAAAATTGTAGTTCTTTCAACATGAAGAAAATTAAACGATTTAAAACTTTCAACTTACACAAGAGACACTGTGACAAACATTCTCCTTGTTAAATCTTGCATGTCCTGAAAATAAGATTAATGGAATGCTATATCATTAAGGTAGAGGATAATAAACTCAATTCAATATTTAAAAAAAAAATTCTAAATGGTTGCACGTAATATTATTTCTGAGTAATTTTCTTCATGCACTCAAAATTTATTCACAGTCCTTGCAAAACATAATAAAGAAGATTTACTGTCGCATTCGTATGTTGGTTTAATTGAAGTGCAAATGAGTGGGAAGGTTTAATGATGTAATTTTAAAGGTTAATTCGAAATTCTGTAGTGAAGTTTATGAATTCATAAACTCTATTCAAAAACTTGAGAGAGTTTACGGCACAACAAGATGCCGGTAAAAATAGAATCTTAAAACAACTTTTTAAGTTACTTCTAGTACTTTTAAGTGTGTACTATTTTATGAAGTAAAGAAAAGAGTCACATTTATTTCACACTGATAAAAATATTTCACAAAATATGTAACGTTTCATTTTTTGATCGGATACTTAATGAGAAATAAAGGAATATTACTAAAAAATGCATTTACTGGTGTCAGAGACATTTATGATTGGCTGCTGATGTGAATAGCATGGTAAGTCGCAAACGAGAGAAGATGATGCTGGATAAAAAATAAAACATAGTTACTCCCTACAACAATTGTTTTAAGATATGTCGTATTACGGAATTTTATTTGTTAACGTACAAATATTTATTAGCAGTATAAGTTAAAATCTTACTAAACACCAAACAAATTTATATATTTAATTTTTTGTGTGATATAGATATTATCGTTTAAAAGATATGCATTTAAATAAAATGAATAATTTCACGATATGTAATAGTTTACTAATGAAATAAAAATTAAAAATACATACAATTCACATTATCTAAATTAATGTAGATGCTCATACTTCATGGAGATTTTATGTTTTTTTCGTTACGATATTTTTCTATATATCTCAGTTTCAAATGAATATTGGACGAAGTGAATAAGCAATGCAAAGGAAAAATTCTCACATGTCCTTTCGAATAAAGTAGTGAGTAACGGCGTATTTGTCGTATCAAGAAAGATAGTAACATAATAATAAGATGAAGTTATGTATTGAATGAGGGATTCTTCGGCGGTGATATACAGAATACGTTGTGTAACTGTACATAACTGAGTTTAGAAGAAAATTTTAACCCTCAAATTTGTTCTTATTGATTTCATGGACAAATGTCTCCATTGTGAATCGAAAAAAAATTTTCATCCCATACGTTTTCTTCCGTTTTCCAAGAGATTTTTCTGAATCCAACCAAAATATTTTCTCAGACACAAAAATTCCAATTTGATTGGACGTCAAGTTGTTCACATAGAGTAACATTCATACTGGCATATAATATGTTATCTTATGTAGGAGAATATTAAATTAATATGAGAATAATATTATAAATTTGCTCTAATAAAATAACTCATCATTTGTCAGGATTTTAGTTACATCCTAAAAAACGCGTGCACTGGTCCTCCCCTTGAACAGTCAAGAAATGTCTTACATGACACGGTTAAAAAGAATTAATGTTTCAAACGAAGTAGCCGTAAACACGGTTAAAAAGAATTAATGTTTCAAACGAAGTAACCGTAATTTTTGTTTGTGAATAAAAAAAAATTAAATAGACTAATATGGATGCTCGCAATTTTTATGAATATTAAGATCTTATACCAGATGATCAGAACACAATAAATTTCATTGCAATAATTTTAGCACACGAGGGAGTTGAAATATAACCATAATTTTGACAAGTTATTATGCCGTATTAGAAGATTAAATCATTATGATTATTTACATGTTTATTACATGTGGTCTGGCGTCTTGTATATTCGAATATTTATTTGTATCATAAATATGTGTCGTGAGACATTCTGAAAAGAACACCTAATTTTTATCAATTTATTCCATTCTCAAAATTTGAACAGTTTCAGAAATACCTATTTACTAAAATTATTTTAAAAACATGTAATAAACTTTAAAATTATTCAAAATCTTTTCATATTAATAAAATTATAGTTTACAATTGTAAAGTAAGTATTTAATTTTTCACTCACCAACGTTTTCTTTTTTCGCGTAAGTTCAGACATGATGAATTTCAAATACGTGATTTATTTTGAAAAACCTTCTTTTACATGGTTCTTTGAAGAAAAAATAGAACTACTATGGCAAGTATTTATTTCTCTAACATACGAAATTGTATTTTTCGTTTTATTAAAAACTAATTGACGCTTCCAATGAAAACCAAGAATATATTTGCAAAGAGAACAGATAATGAGACATTGTATAGATATCGCATTCTCGTGACTCTGTTTGAAGGTTCTTAATGGTTATTAAGTAACATTAGTTCAAGGTTGGTGGACAAGATAAATGTTCTATCTCTGTATTCTAGTGCCACTCAAATGTGTTTCGCCTATACAGTATGAAGATAACTATTTCTTTTCGATAGAACGATCTTTTATGAGTTTTGATCTATTCATGTTTTCTTTAAATATTTAATAACACAGATAATCAAAATTTTGAATAAAATAAAATTATATCAAAATATTGTTTTTTTTGCCCATGTTATACTTCCAATGGAGTGGGTTTAAAAATGAAAATTACAATTACATGAACCCAGTTATTTATTACACATCATATAATAACAGTAAGAAAAGGTTTTTTTAAATCCACAGCGATATACAACATGCTTAAGGAGAAAATACAGGAATTGTTGAATTATTTGAAAATACCAGAAGGAATTGTCTGAAACGTCGTGTGCTATAAAATAGTGATTACTTGTGGAAGAAAATGTCAAAAAATGAAAACATAAAATACAGGAATAATTAAGCGAACAGAGTCACACCAAATTTAGGATGGTACATATTGAATTTCACAAATTGAGTGAGATGAGAGTTAGACATAAACAAATTTCCTGCCCTTAATTACGTTCGAATTTGTTTCCTTTCTAAGGGCTCGAAACTGTAACATTTTTAAGAAAATAAAATAAGAAGAATGGATTAATACACATCTTGATATAGATTAAGCGTATACTATCTCAAACAAAATTGTTGAATGGTCACGTTAGTAAAAAATACATACTTAATATTCTTACCGTAAATATGTTTTNTATATATATATATATATATATATTCCATTATTAAATGCTCACTAAAATTGCATCGGAGCATGTTTGTATTAATTGTGCGCCCATCATAACCAATTCATATTAAAGTAATTTAAAAAGCAACAATAACTTTGCACCTATTCCACCTTGCAAGTCATGCGGAAGGAGGACGATAAGCAGAAACTCCCGTTAAAAATATCTTGGTTTAGCTGACGCGGTTGATAATACCTTGTGAGTGCCCCTTAGCAGGGTACAGCGAAGACCTCAATGATTGTGAAGGTGGAAGATGCACCTCAGAAGTGAACTCGAAGCTGAATGGGACTGGAATATTTCAGCCAAAAATGAAATTAATCAATATTAATGTAGCACCTTCCAAAACTAACTCCCACTNTAATCAATATTAATGTAGCACCTTCCAAAACTAACTCCCACTGTCAAGTCCCACGGTCAAATAAAACCGCAAACGGTCTGTTCGGATTCTGGGGAGATCACAGTCGCCAGTCGGATGAATTGAAACAAAAATAAATAAAATTCACAATTTTGGTTGATGGAATTCAACATCTTTTGAAAATAGGAAAACTAAAGAACATCCCGAATAGAGCGAGGAAGCAAAACACCAAAATCGTCGACTTTCAAGACTCACGATATACGGTGAGCATCCTTTTGAATTAAAACGATACAAGGTATAGAAAGGAAAACATGGAGAATGGCCCTAAATTTGGAACAGATTTTATAATAGGTAAGTAAATATTGGTTCAGTTTCGGCATTCAGTTCTTACTTCGGACGCATATCCAGCATGACTATCAAATCAGTGAACAAAATTTACGCGTTAATCAACGGACACGCACCGACCAATATCACCAACAAGGAATAACCTGAAAGAGTGGAGTAAATCTGAAGCCAACTAGGCAACATAAAACATACCAACAATCACGCAAAAAATTTCATACAAAAGTAGTAATGAAAAGAAATTTAGAATTGGGTTGACATAGGGACACAAACGAATTGCAAAGGCAAGTGTTCCATTGAAATATGCATGAACCATGACCTATTCTTTAAGGGAACAATTTTTATGAAAAAAAAACCCACTTGGTTGTTGTTTTTTTTTCATAAAAAACAAAGACTTGGAGTTATCCTAACAAATTACTACGTGAGTACTAACTGAATCATGTGAAGATATCCCGAGCATAAACATTAGAAATCATGAAACTTAAGATCCTTATACAAGTCTAAGATTGTGATCATTACCCGACGAAGTTCTCTATTTCGTTCCAAAAAAAAAGTGGTGCAAAACCTTTGCACACACTTTCTCATATCCATTTCTCCGTCTGCAGCATATAGTGAGAAAAAATTCTATAGTGAAAGGGTCACTTCTGGCGTGTGGTCCTCTATATTTTGGTTGTCTTCCAGTGCTCTATTCATGATCAAAGTCGCTATATGAACTTATTAAAGTCCTTTATTTGAAATTTGAAAGTAAAATAAATATTTATAATATTAATTCAAAACATATAGCTACGTATCGGTCGTATAAATATTGTAAAACTGTTATGTAAATTTAATTTCGTTGTAGACATAAATTGATGTATTTCGGTACCTTCAGGACGTTCGTTGTTCTGCTATGTATTTTATCATTATCATATTTTACGAAAAGTGTATTCTACTTCTCCTTGGTCCATTTACACTGCTAATAATTATTAAAGCTTCTTGAAACAGTAAAGTAATGTTTAAGTATAACAGACAGAAATTATTTTACTGCGTCTATACCAACCTTTCAAGCGAAATACCGCTAATGCGGATGTAATGCATACTAATTGTACTTTACATACAGAAATTTTAGCCAATCCGTTGGAATGGTTTTTGAGAAACATTCAAAGGATACTTTGTCCTTTATGTGAAATATCCTTTCTTTTAAAGGCAAAAAAATCAGAACACGTGCAAGTAAATTTTACCGTAGATACGAAATGTAGACAACACGTAAATTCTACGGTAGATACGAAATGCTTGATTATTGATGATTAAATTGGTTCGTCCGTTTACTCACAATCGCTGCGCACAGACGGACAGACGAACAGACGGATGGACGGGCGGAGAGACGGATGTCAAAAATCACATTTTCCCAATCAGAGGATCGCCAAAACGGATATTTCCGTCGAATATTCGATTTCGAATTTTTTCACGATTACAATACTTTCTATGTACTACGTATATTAGAAAGTAATAGGGAAATTCAAACGAAAAACTCCACAATGCAAATTTGGCATATTAAGCATCAAAGGTAATGAAAATTTTACCAAAGAAAGAGACCAATTAAATCCACTAAATTGGAAACACATGCCAAGAGGATTTGAAGAAAACAGCAAAAATTAACACCAAACATCGAAACATACATGGAAATCAGACGAATTTATCTGTCTTATAGAACTCAGAAACAGACTTGGAAATATTGATCGAGGAACAAATGCCAATAGACGCTACAAGATCTGAAAGATCCCAGAAAAACTATTAAAAAATCCGGAAAATGAGTGATGACACAATTGTACAAGAAATAGCTGAAGAATTCGAGAAGAAACTTCCAAGGAACTTCTATAGAACATTTAAACAGAAAATACCGAAACATTCTTCTCCATTGTTATAGTTTCAGAAGAAGAATGAGGAACTAGCTTATTTAAACAGTGAAAATTGTGAAATCATAGATAGTTGCTTTTCCAAATTACGCAACTGCAATACCAAGAGAAAAAATTCTATTTTAATCCCAGTCAACGATACGCGGATTAAAAATAACCAAGTTTAGAGAAAATAATCATTTAAATACACCACAGCTTCTGGATATGACCAAATCTCAGCAGAATAATTGAAAAACGAGAGAGAGAGGTCTTATAGACTAAGATATTTCTGAAGATATCTAGCCAACGGAAAAAAAATCCAGAAGTTTGGAAGACAGCAAACATTCAACCTCTACACGAGAAGACAGTAAGACGGACCCTAACAACTACCGTACAATATCAGTCCATCTTAAGTTCTTCTCAATTGCGTGCAACCACATCAAGATCCCCAACTTGTCTAGTTGATGTGCATTTGCTTCTATTAATTTGTGAAAACGTCGTTTGAATCAGCCTTTTGGTCTCTTTTCTGCATTTATAAATTGTAACACTCGTGGCTTTTCTGTAAACTCGAGTTTGTGATAGCAGAAAAACGGATTTGGTAGGATTCCCTAAAACTCAACTGAAATAATATATAATGTTCAGTCTCCCAGACAGCATTATACAAATTATAAAGATTATACTCTTTAACACTTAATTATAAAAATAATACTCTTTAAAACATTATGTTTACAAAGAAAATTTTATATTCTTCATCAATTCGAGGGCTTCATCAGTCAAATTATGCACATCTACAATGTCTCCGTTTTTCAAACCGTACTGAGAGCACACTAGTACATGGTCCATATTCTGGATTTCTCCACAGTCGCACATGGGGTCCGCGGTAAAACCCCACTTAGCCAGTTCATGTCTACATCTTCCCATTCCAACTCAGATTAGATTTAGTGTGGTCCACAATCTTCTCGGGAGGTCGAAACCAGGCACCTCTTGGGTTGAATCCTCTACCAGGCCATAGTTCCTTGTCTTCATTTGCTGCCATTCTTTCTTCCACATGTTTGGGTCCAAGGGCGAAATATTTAGTCGAAACGGGTTTCGGGATTTAAGACGATTTTATTGTAACATAAGTTGATGAATGGAAGGGTGAATGGGGGTAAGGCTGCTCCTCCACGTGGTGCCCCTGGACCAACTGCAATTATGGACGCAAAAAGAGAGAGATCTTTTTACCGAGAATGACTTCAATGAGGCAGTTGGAGAACCGAATACAGCCGATACAGTGGCCGAACGCTTTACAGCCTCCCAGCCTTTCCAGACAGCTTGTAGAAATAACACTATCCAGCTCCCAACGTCCAGAATTTGAATAATGTTCTCATCATTTCTAACATGCGCCTTCTTACCTCCAACCATTTAGATTCACCAAACACTATGACGATGTGAGTGAACCAAGTTCCTAAGAAGAGGATGGCAAATCGGTGCTCAATATAGAAGGAAATAGTGAAACTTCATACATACTGTTTATATAAGCACACAACCTTATATTAGAGATGGCGCAGGTTCGTTAATAGAACCGTGAAAAGAATAAAACAGATAAAATTACCTACATCAAGTCTTTCATTGCATTAAGTACCGTAATGGTGTCATCATCCCTTTGTGAGAGTAAAATATGTTTTTAATACCAACTTTATTGTCTTACGTCTATTTTGTTTTTCTTTTATTTTTGGGTACAATTACATAGACCATCTAACCTGTAACGTAAGTCATTGCGAGCCTCACCCCTTATTTCATACTTTTCTATTTTTCTTTCTTTCATTGTTGCTTTGTCGTCGCATCTGCCGGTACGACGACGTTGCCGTCCCTGTCAGGAGGACGCAGATTCTCATGTTCCTCTTGCTTCTTCAGTCTCCTTTCTTAATTAAATCTCTTTACTGACCAACATAGTCTATGAAGTGTGAAAATCTTACCGCTATCTCCATTGTACTTACTCTTAACTTTTGTGAAAAATATTCCTTCTCCTTTTTATATATTTCATGTATCCTTTCTCTTTCTTGTCCACAAAGGTCACAATCCCATAGAATATGGTCACTATTTTCTAAATCTTCACTTCACATACACATCGACGTCTCTCTGCGGCCAATCCTATTAAGGCTCGAAGTATTTTAACACATGATATATTATGATACTAAATTCTTCTAGACTTCAACAACAAAAATTATGCAGCATCCCAAAAAGTCGTACAAATTTCCTAAATAAATCCTTCACTGTAGACACAGCGAGATCATGGAATAATCTTCCTCCATATATGAGATATACTAATTCATTTAAAAATTTCAAAAATCATCTGAAAAATTTCCTTCAATAGTAGTACGAAGGAATAGGTGTGCATTAAAATATAAATTAAGATTAAGTCAATTTAGGAATCTGTTAAATGAAATCATTGACGATTTATGTTGAGTAAGCTACATTATTCGTTTAAGATCAATTATTTTAAAATTACTTTAAAATGTATAATGTTAGTTTGTATTTTTATTATATGTAATATTGTTCTTCCTGTAGTTAAAAGTGTATTTCCTTTTTATGAAAGATCTTTAGTGCAAATGTAGATCATAATATTATTAAGAATACAAATAGCTTTTGATGGCGGTAATATTAACACTGTTCTATTTGTCATCGTATAAAATGTTTTTAGTATTTGTAATTTTAAATTTTTTTATTTGTGCAATTTTAAATTTAAAAATTAGTGTATTGTTTCTTGTTTATTATTCTAACTATTGTGTATGTATGTATGTTTAAAAGTGGTTAGCCGGAAGACCGGGCCAGTTGACCGGAGCATCGCCACGTAATAAAGACATTATTATTATTATTATTATTATTAT
>NNCF01126622.1:1117491-1178254 GCA_002313205.1 Laupala kohalensis | reverse complement strand
GTGCTACAACAGCGAGCACCAATAGGAGGCGGGCAGCGATTACGAGCGGCGGGAAAGTGGCCACGTATAAGCTGCGTCGCGTGCAGCGGCAGACAGACCACAACCGAGGCGCTTCAGTAACGGGCCACCCATTGGAAACAGGTCTTACGTCACAACGGAACTTCGACTAGGCATTACAACGGTAATTGTCTACTGGATTTACGAAACTTCGACTGCGCGCTATTACGGCAACTGTCTACTTGATTTATGGAACTGTGACCATCGGCTATTATATTCTGGAATTTCTATGTGTATTGGCTACTGGAAAATAAAAGTAGTTTTGTTACTAACAAGTGGCAGTTACAGGACATAACAGTATGCATTCAATAGTCTTCTTTCCCTTGTCTCCCTTGTCCCATCGTATTTCCCATCCATTTATTAACACTACTGTCAGCCTTTTCTTCCATAGTTCTTCTTCACATGTCATTTCGGCCCCATTCACTCTTTTTTTGACAAAATTTTAATTTTTGGGTGTACAAATCAAGTGGCATAAATCCATTGCGAACGTTTAACGCTGATCCTACTGACTGTTCGATACGCTGCTGATATTCGTAACACACGAGCGCTGTGTCCTAGCTAGCTCTCTCTCCACCGTAGCGATTGCAATACTATGTCCCCATATTCTTACTCCATAGAATTGTTTTGGTCGCGCTGCACCACCCCTCCATGAAGTCGAAGTACCCTAAACTGAGTGCGCCCAACTCATAATAATACTGTAAAATAAACTTTTAGCCTCCTCATTCTTATCAGTTATACGTTTACGTCTAACCATAAAACAAAAGAAAAAAAATGATAAGTCAATAATTGAAAACTATTTCTTCATTGTTTTTCGTGACGATTTCCACGCGGAAGCAACATTTGTTTGTCTTTCTTTTTGCCCAGTAATCCGTCATAGGCAACGAATAGGTCTTCTTCCATTGCTCCGACTATGAATGTTAATGGTTTTCTTATTTTATCGAGACCCCGCATATTTGTAATTTTTCCTAACCGAAGAGATGCTTTTCTATAGTACTGTAACAATTCGGTCTAGTAATTTCATTTCTAAAAAATGTGAATATTTAATGTACAGGTGTGTTGGGGTCGATTCTTTCTAAGTACATTTTAACGTTTTCTCGATTCTGGGTGGTCATAAAAGAACGAAATTTGCCTTGTTCATAACTTTCTCTCTGATGATGAGCAATATTTTACCTACATGCTATCAAATATTATATATTTATTTATATTTGTCTGTGGGCAATCAGGATGAGTAGCGTAGCGAGCGGTGGGCTTGTGTAATTTGATAGGAACATTTTTTAAACATCAAATCAGTTTTAAACTCGGTAGACCTTTGAATTATTAGTTTCTTTAAGTAACAATAAAATTTAGTTGTGATCCGACCGGTGGGTTTTAAGATATGAGTTTTCAAAATGAGGGGTCGGATTGAAAGAGTGAAAAAAGACGACACCATTTTTCTTTATATCTGCAATAAAGTTTTAATATTTTTAATTAACACTGATAAAGGAAGAATAAAATAGAAAGATTTTGGTGTAACTCATTTTTGTGTGGAGCAATGAGTTAACGTTTTATTAATGCTCAAACTCGAGTATCAACACTTTTCTACGTTAGAATATTTGAATTATTTAACATGGGCTACTTTCTTATTGCCAATTTTAAGTTCACGTGGAACTCTTTCAATATCGGTCATAATTTTTTTTCAAATGAAATTTCTTATCCTACTTTTGCTGTTTGTTCTTGTAAAATTTCAAAATCTTTCTGTTCATCTGGAATGTGTTTTGTTTGTTTGTGATTAGTGCGACGTCATCTTAAAAGGCTACGCTTTTGATGCCTAAACCTTCGAATTCTTTCTCCTTGTCGATGAGTTCATTCCTCTGCTTAATTAAATAAATACGGCGGGAACTCTTTAACTCGAAATTCTCTCTAAGACGAAGAAATTAGCCATTCCCTTCCGTTGCAGCACAAAAAAACCTTCAACTCGAATTATTTAGACACTACGTCTCAAACTGAAAATGATTTCTGTTGACACAAAAGATAAGAGCTCCAAACACGTTCACCTCTCCAGCAAACAGAAAACCTCTGCTAACAATTCACCAACACGAATAAGGAAGAGTCCATAAAAACACAGCTTATTGTTTGAGGAAAAAATTATCTGATTGGGTGCTCTAAAAATACAGTTTCATTGTCAATATAACTTTTTATTGGTTTGATCAATAATGCATTGAATTTACTAAATAAATTCACACTATTCAATAATGCGAATAGTTATCAGTAGTTTCAGTATGAAAAAATGACCAAAGAATGAATTTAATAAAGATGCAATACGTATTTTAGTCCTTTCCGGCTCCTAGCGAACGACAGCTGGTGACGCTTCGACTGTCGACTGTCTAAAAACAGTCGCCCTGCGCTCTAGGGTGCTCCTGTCATTGGCGCTCCCTGTTAGTATAAGTGGGAACTAATTCTGTTCAACTTTATCGGCGTCGACCAGACGTCGTCAGCTCGTAAATTCCCACGAGATACTGATTAAATATATTGTATCTTTTAAGCGGCAATCTCAATTTTGCAGAACTGCGCAGGCGCAAGAGACACCTGTAAGCAGGAGTTGACTGCCCGGTCCAGGTGTTTATTAATCCGTTACCTGCACGATCGTTTCAAGCGTGTACGTTAGGTTTTTCGAAACAATTTCCCTATGATGTACTATTCACACATATTACGCTCTCTAACTCGAACTACAAATCTAGAGGACTCTATAACTCAAAAAAGCAATCTGTAAACTTTGCGGCCCCTGTAAATCGAAATTCTTTTCGGAAGACTAATTCCAAGCAATAGTTTCTTTGTCGTCAACAACCAATTCAGAAAAATGATTTTGTACTTCCATTGAAAGATATTGAGGACAATATATTTAGTGCCTTGTTTGCAATTTAAAATACAATTGACAAAGACTGTGTCAATTCCGTGACTCAAAAATAAATAAATACAGATTTCTTTTAATATGTGTATTTTTTCAAGTTGTCCTTTAATAAAATAAAATAATCTTGATACAAGAAATTATGTACAACACAAGTGTAGTAAAATAAATCTCAATAAATCGATTTTTTATATTTTTTAATGACTTCAATAGCATATGCCTCTATAAGTCGAAATTGGTAATGTTAAAAACTCCTAATCTCGAAGTCCTCTATAACTCGAAAACTCGTTAACTCGATACTTGTAACCTTTCCATTGAAGTTCGAGGTAAAGAAGCTCCACTTCGCATTTTAATAAAATATATGAATTAATAGAATATTAGATTCGCATATGTCTTTGTAGACCAGAAGTGAGATTTACGCTACGAATATTTGAATGATATTCATATCAATTTTTTCTATTTTGGTTTATTAGAATTCAGGTAGGGGGAATATGCACCTCCTTGCTCTCCCCCAACGACTACGTCTATAATGCTGTTTTGAGGTTAACATAAAAATAAGAATGTTATTTTACATTCCCTACCTCTGTTCTCGAATGCAGACACGCGGCTGCGGTTTTTATACGCGCGTCAAGCGCTCTTCACGCAACACGGGACTCTGGGAGCGCGTTGGAGCATTCCAGAAACAACCCACATGCGACCTAAGGAAGAATGTGTGCGGCGACGGTGGAATGTTTCCTGTTGCAAGAAACGTGTGCGAAAGTCATGTGACACGAATAGAAGTATCTATGGTGAGAAATATTTTACCTTTTACGTTGGTACATTTAAAAAATGTTTTTGCAAGCATGAACAAATTCAAAGTAATGTAAATAAATCTGAGAAACATTTTCTAAAAGAAGTATGGAGTATAAAGCAATCAATGCATTGTATAATACAAAATGTATGAGTACGTTTTGGGAGTATAAATTGAAGACATTCCTTGAAAATTCGCTGACTCATCACAATGAATGAAGATTAATAAGTATAAAGTTGACTGACAGTGACGGATAAATTATGAGGCACTTGTTTGAGTCGTAATAAGTTAGTGAATCGTCGCTATTTAAAACAGTTCGAGAATGAATTGTTGTAGTAACCCAATTTAGTATCCTTCATTTTCAATACTACAAATTCTTATTTTTTGGGGGGTAAAAGGAGTGTAGTTCTTCTCTGACAGTGCGTCACCTACTAACTGATCGCGGAAAGTACACCAGAAATCAGAGACAAATTGGTTGGCTGCAGATTTACCAACAATTCTCGGAAATGAAACGGATGATGTTAATAAACTATTGAATGTTATGAGTAGATCGAGGCTCCTCCCACAAGTTCTCGGGAGGGTTTAAATTTGCGTTCTTCTTTCCTTTTTCCAGTCTTCCTTTTATCCTTCCTTTTCGTAATTTGAAAATTATAATTTTCAGATTTTTTCCCCCTTTTTATGATACAATGTGTTCGGCAACTGTTTCATTTTCTTTTCTCTCATCTTTGTATTTAGATATTTGTCGAATTCAGGAGGGTTTTTTTAGTGGTTATGGTCGAGATATTCGGCGAGTCCCACACACGGGGAACAGTCGTTACGGCTCTTCTCTATAGTGCGAAACTGTATTTTTCCCCACCTGCAAGGGCTTTAATGACTTTACCGTTGATGAGTCCTAAAGCCCCCCCCCCACACACACACACACAGAGAACATAATACCATAAAAATTAACGAAACTTTGTTTCTTACATTTGAAAACGTTGCGTAATTCAATGTCAAATCAATTTAAGTTCTAAAGCTTGCCACGACAGATTTTAATAATTTTTTGTTGGGAGCTAGTCATCATACAGACTTAGAAAAGTACCAAATGTAGTTGTAATATTTTTTCTCGTATGTAATTTACAACAATGCAACGTAAAACAAAAAGCCCAAGATACTTCTATACTAAACGTTTGAATAGCTAAGAAAACTCTCCTAATGGTTATAGGTGGTAGATGCGTCATTTTTCAGCTCATTTCTATATTCTTTACTGTACTAGGTCACTAAGAAATATAATTTTTTTAAATCAAAATTTTGAATTCTTATTCTTTTATTCTTTAATGTCACCGCTTTGAAAAATTTGAAATTGATACTTAGAATAATTAATACCTTTTTAACTCTTGGAAAATAACTATGGGATAGCAATTTCTCTATTAAAACACTAAAATCTGTATTTCTTTTGTCGCGTACTGCGTATGACACTAGACGTTTTCTCTTTAATTCTTGGCAAACTATTCATATTTTGAATATTGATTCAGTATGTTATTTCAATGTACGTACTGGCAGAAAAATTTTAAAATCCCAATCCGTTTTTTCGGACAAAAAGATATCATATTAGTATATGCATAGCTACACCACGAATGGATGAAGTATTAAAGAAACACAAGAACAAATCAGGCCAGTTTACTGACTCGCAAAAGTCTCGAGTGTACAAGTACGAGTATTTATCAACACTACAATTGTTAAAAGTATGAAGGCTTTCACGGCCAGTCTCATTAAGTAAAATGTCTTTCGGGTTTGAAAGCCGTGTCGTCATTTCTTCTTTCTTGACAGACGTTTCGCCCGCATCTGCGGTGAGCATCCTCAGTGCTTACGTGGTCGTAACACACGTGCTGCGAGTTGCTAGCAACTGGCATTTCAGCCGGTGACACCCTGCTTTATATAGTGGAGCAGGCAGTGACGTCAGCGGCCAATACGACAGTGGCGCTAGGACAGGTTTGCTCCGTCGCCGAGTCATCCCGGGTTAACTTGGTCAAGTCGTCGCCCGGTACGTCATGTGTAGTGGCAAGTTGGTACGATGACCTCCCCATGGCCTCCACTGAAGGTCTTAGGTAGAACACGCCGAAGGGCGGGATGCCAAACCTTAAGACCTCCTTCTTTACGCTTAAAGTTGTATTTATGTTTAAATATTTCTATTGCTTCGATGTTAAGTCGACAATAATAGTGGGAAGTGGATGATAACAGAGTTGTTTTGTGGTTCTCGATGTCGTGACCCGGTTGTAGTGCGTGCTTAGCCATCGCGGACTTCTCAGTCTGACCCAACCGACAGTTCCTCCTGTGTTCCGTATTACGAGTACGTGCACTCCGTTAAGTTGTCCCTACGTACGCTGCGCCACATGAGCAAGGGATTCTATACACGCCAGCGGAAGTAAGAGGGTCTCTGGAACCTTTAGAAGGTCGGAGAAGGTTGTGGATCTTGGTAGTGGGAAGAAAGATAGGTTTCATTTTATGTTTTCTTCATATGCGTGCTATCCGAACAGTCATACCTTGAATATAGGGTAAATAAACACTATTTATCTTACTTCCTGTGTCCTGAAGGCCAGAGTCGCGTTTTCTGTTGGTGCGTAACATCCTTTGCAGTTCCCTGTTGGAATATCCGTTGGCCAAAGTAAGGTCAAAGTAATATGTTCTAGTTCTTTGTTTAAATGTTGCGGTTCACTGATACGTGACGTACGATCCCTCAATGTTTTATCACTGACTGCTTGCGACTGGGGTGATGATTAGAACTTTTATGAAGATGTATTGACCGCTGATGTCACCGCCCGCTCCACTATACAGAACAGGGTGTCACCAGCTGAGATGTCAGTTGCTAGCAACTCTACCCGTGTGTTACAACCACATAAGCACTGAGGATGCTCGCCGCAGATGCGGGCGAAACGTCTGTCAAGAAAGAAGAAATGACGACACGGCTTTCAAACCCGAAATACATTTTACTGCAATTGTTATTCATATATGAAGTCAGAGGAAAGCAGTAAAATTTAGTCCTGACAACCGAGAATTTTTCGCGTCCGTATACAAAATGCGTCAATATACTACATATTATAAAAAGTAGCTTTATCGATCAACATACAAAAATTACAAAACGTTTTGCAGTATCTTTTGCAATATAGGTGATAAAGCTTATTTCAAGTACAGAAATAAATTTGAGTCGACTATTTCGTTCAATTAAAGAAAGAAAATTATATTAAAAAGTGCTAGTCTCTATTTACATTTCAAAAGTTCTTTATTTATCCTGAGAAAATTTAAAGCCTGTAAAAAGAACAAGGAGTTTAAAAGTTCAAAAAAATTGCTAGTAGACTATTTCTTGTTTTGAAAATATTTTTCAATATGATATTAAAAGAAAGGATGTACGGTATTAAACCATGTCATGTTAAGTAATATGTTATTAAAACCTTCAGAAAAAAACTGTTGACATAAAATCAACATTAAGAATGAGAAGAAATATGACAAAAAATTTCGCTATAGCGACCAGTAATTCGTTATATTTTAACGAAGTTGGCAAAAACTCATCATGACCTAGCATAAATGGAGAAATTCAGTTATTAAACTAATTTAATGCAATTATTTATCTTATTTACCCATTCTAGATAAAAATGTTAATATATTGTTCATTAAGCTTTTTAAATTATTGAAAAACGTTAACATCCCCGAACCACGGATTACATCTTCATACATAACTACTTTTAAACTAGAAAAAGCATTCTAAAATTCAAAAGTATATTATTGGTCACCAGATTTGAGTATATAAAATATCTAATTTCTAAATTCAATATAAATATGAATTAACTCCACTTTGTAAAAGTTATGTTTATTGAACATTTTTCGACAACCATTAGTAAAATATGTTAGTCTCATTTTCATTCCAAAACTCCAGTCAATGACATTTACGAAGAAATTCATAATGGATAGACAAACATGAACCTTGGAAAGTTTTTGATGATTGCAATGTGTAACTACATTTTGTTCAACTGATTTTAAATTTCGTTTGTGCTCCTGGATTCTAGATTTTAACCCTCCCTTTATTGTATTAATAATGATCACTTGATGGATTGGGAAGATACATTAATTTTGGACAAAGAAGTTAATCATTACAAACGTATATCAGAAATGATATTTATAAAAAATACACACGGGAGTTTGAATTTACGCACACACACAAACGTTATCTGGTCCAATACAATACTATCTTATAACATGTTTGTGTAGTTTCTGTTTTTTAGTAAACACATTTTGTGGGTATTTTTATGTCTAATATCATGTTCAACATTTTGTTGTTATGTTTCTTGTTATAATTTGTTTTTTTTATCATCTGATAATGACTTAAAACGAAGTCGAAACACTGTGAGATCTTTTCACAAATATACATTATTTCGTCCATAAAAGGTCGTAAGTCTTTCATTATTTATGTAATTAGACTATATAACGGACATTAATTGTAACAGAAATTACATTTGATTTTTAAATTTCGCTCTAAAAAAGGATTAGTCGAAAGGGTGGCATGGAAGCAGAGGAGAAGCTTTACGCCGCACGGGATTGTAAGCGGAGTGTAGGTGTCATAAGTAGCGAGAGTGGCGCGCGTAGCGGAGTGCTGCCGAGGGAAGAGACATGCTGCAGCTCGACAGCGTTCTCCAAAATTCAACAGGCGGTCGCATGATGGAGTGGCTGGTGACGTCACAGATGGGAGTGCGAATACCAGAGGAGTGTCCGAAGTGCACATAATGGAGATTGTTTCTCAAGGTAACACTATGGTTTTAAAATTTAAATAGAGATGTATTCATCAACAAGAGTTTACTAGTAAAATATGCGCATTTGAATACTTGCATGGAATACTGATTTCCTAGAGAGAAAAATGATTTGGTTTTCGAATGTGCAAACATTGTATATCGTGCCAGCATCAGAAATAAACTAATTCACCAATTCTAGAAATTTGAACGCAAGATGATTCATCTTTGCTGAATCTTAAGAGAGAGGGTAAACGTATTATCGAAGAGACGGAAGACATTACCCCGGAGCTGTCTCTTGCTATTCATCATATACGGAAGTCCAGCTTATCTTCTATTCTTCTATATACCTAAAAGTGAATGTTTGTTTGTTTGTTTGTTTGTCTTTCATGCGTTCCTATACTGTTAATCTGATTGTAATGAAAGTTGTTTGTGCACACATGCCAAAGGTTTTTGACATATTAACGTGACATTAAGCTCCCAGCATCACTGGGGTAGGGGTGGGAATGGGTGGCAGGTAAAATATAAAAAAAAGTTCCATATTGGTTTCGACCGAATAATTCAGTTTTACGGTCGCAGTAGAGACTCTACCATACTCAGTATTGGTAGAGAATTAAATTTCTAAATAATCGAAAATGACTGATATTGTTGAGATCATAGTTTTCGGGATCGCTGAAATTAGTAGTGACATTATAGAAAATCCCGAAGTCCAAATTCAACCCTTATACACCCTTTGCACCCCAAGAGAAAGGGCTGCTATGTAAACATTATCCATAATTTACAGGGTTTCCGATATTTTATTATACTACCCGTCGCTAAGTTAGAGGTTCAGACCATACGAGGGTACGACTCCATGAAAGCGGGAAGAGCAAGGCGTGAAAATAATTTAAATTATTTCTATTAGAGTTTAATCTATGGGTTACGGGTTTTCTGAGATGAATAATCGTGCTCCCGATGACGTTATGTAAATATTCTAACCACATGATGTGCTCGACACTCCTACAGATGTGGATTGGGAAGAGCGTATTACGGAAACTTACCAAAAATTACCCATATAAGATTCAGTCTTGGTTCTCTAATTTCATCCAGATTATCTCTGAGAGGGTGTATAAAAACAAGCACTTATATGAGTGAAAATGAGGAATTGAGGATACACTAGCAATCCAGTGACTCTAATAGATGATATTCTCAGTGGGGATTTCATAAAGTTGGAGATATATTACAGAATTCACGCGAGCGGGTACTCTGCTGGTAAACATAAAATATGATTAGGTCTCAATCTTTGTCAGCTAAGATTTTGAAAAATAAAAGTGCCATGGACTTCGGGTTGTATTCCAAATGATGTAGAACAATTAATTTAAAATACAGGCTCTGTTAAGGTCTGATAGAGTTGTTTTGTGTTGATTTTTCAGGTGGTGAGGAAAACTACTCGAGGTTTTAACTCAGATATTAGTCTCGTACAGTCAAGAGCAAACCTGTAAATTACGTGAAAATGTGTAGTAGACACCGCCGCTATTTCTGATTTCTACTCAACATGCGCAAATGAAAGTTCACATTATTTTCCAAAATATGTATTTTCAAAACACAATAAGAGATATAACAAAATGTAAAATTTTTTATTGAAGAAGTTTTGATAAGTGAAAAGTTATTTTTGTAATACAACAATATTTACAATTTATATAGAAATAAATTAGTAAATTAAAATAAATTAATATTAATATAGTTATGAATTTAAATGGTTATAGTGAATAAATTTTCCTTCATTAATTGTCATCCGAGCAAAATCGGGAAGATCATATAGTGTTTAAATATTGGAGGCGTTGTTACACTGCTGTCCAAAATTCGATCAAATTCAGTAAATGTCATGTATTCGATTTTTTCTTGGAATCCGAAGTTACACTACAATAAAACATATTTTCATTTAAGAAACAATATCAGTATCAAAAAAGAATATCCCTGCAGTTAAAAACCCTACATATCATTTGAATATGACAAGCATTAGCCGCATGCCAATACTTAATACCGCACCACGATATATTTTTTATAAGATATTTGAGCTGAACATTCCAGTTTAATCTCACTGTATTTAGCTTTCATGGCTAAATGCTTATTATCGTAATGCAATCCAATCGTAATGATTCATTGAAAGACCAACGTGTTTCAAACTGCAATACAATGCTACCAAAATTTCGTTCGAATAAATAAATATTCTCATATTTAGTCTATACGGCTTATTTTTACAATTATTTTAATATCAAAAACAGCTTTAAAATTAAAATAACGTGCGTGGGAAATTGTAAATTTTTTACTTGATAAGTACAACTGTTACCCTTTAATTGCATCACATATCTGTGGCTATTTATTGAAAAGTGCAATCAAAACAAACTCATAAACTGATACACAACGCAGGGAAACATAAATATTTTTCTAGCAAGTAATTGTATGCAAAACATCCCAAGTAACACTACAGTAATATTTCTGTCCTGAAAAGAAAGAAATTTTTATTTCACTGTTAATTATGTAGAATATATAATGGCATAAGCAATACATAGTGCCATGGAGTAAGATAGATATATATTTTCATAGTCTGTGTGTTTGTCTCTGTGTCTATCCATCTGTCTCTTGGTTCATGCGCCTGCCTACTGACTGACTGTCCGGCACGTCAGTTTGTACATCCATCCGTCAGGCTATTCATTCATCTGTCTTCCATCCGCCCGTCAGTTCTCAGTGATTGTTGCTGTAACGAACGCTATCATTTACATTCATAGCTTCAGTAGATACCTATTTTAAATTCAATTCAAATAAATTACTGAATTTTTAGGATACCCCATACTAAAATACAAGAACTGTTTAATTATAAATATTTTCTTTCAGATTTTCTCATACATAGAGAAATTAAAGCATTATCCAACATCATGTAAGATATAATGCGATTAGACGTGTTTAACTTTTTTTCTTTCAACATATCGTATAAAGTTCTTCACCAAGGGTAGAGAGAGAGATTTTCAATAACAAGAAGGTGAAATAATTATGCAAAAAGTAACAAAACCACAAGAAAAATAATCAGAAACAAAGTATAATCGTTGTTGTTGAAGTAATGTTCCAAGGAGCTGATAGTAAGTCCAATGTGGTTGAGAGTCGCGCACCAAGCAGATACGAGTAGTGATGTCTGAGAAGATACTAATCGTAATGAGTAAAACTACGGAGGAACGTTTCAAAGTTGTAGATCCACGTCAGAAGGATAACAGGGTTATAAGGTAATACTGAGAGTGAGAGAATGATGATAAAACTCAGTATATTATTAGATTTCTGGAAAAAAATATCCAGACTCTTATTAAATAAAAATGGGTTCCGAAGAATGCAAGTGTGGAAAATGCTCCAAGGTGATATTAGAAAAATAGTGTTACTTTGTTGTTCTAGGAACAATCCCTATCGATCACAGCGCAATGACCTAAATAATTATGTCACTCAATAAATGATTTTTTCTACCTTTTTGATATTCAATATATAAAAAACGACCTTCCTTGGGAGATGTGTATTGGTTTTTATCTCAATTACAAGAAATGTATTCTTGTCACTCAGTATTATTGTGAGTTTTTACTATGGTTGGGTAATAAGAGTAAATTCACTCTACCATGAAAAGTTTCATACAAAAAATAAATGTTTCATAATATTGCGTAATTCACATGACTAATTTTTATTTTGGTTTAGAGATTTTTGCAAATAATATCGTCCATTATTTGGAAGTAATATTATCTTGAATATAAAATAACTCTTAATGAGTGTTGTGAATTATTCAGCTTTATTCCGGAAAGAAGAAATATGATTATTACATGTGACAGTAAATAATTGAACCATTATAATGTCGAATCACAGCAAATTTTGAGCGATATATTATGACAACTTACGAGAATAATTATACGGAGATTGAAAAAAATTATACCAATGGCAAAATACTTTTAACTTAATTTTACAATGAGTGCGAATGTAATAAAACATGAAGGAAATTCAATAGCCTTGGGTAGAGTAAAATTTTAATTTAAATGCAGTTAAAAAAGGACATTTGCGTTCAAGTCTATTGCTGTGTCGCTCTCCCACTTACATGGCGAGACATTGTTCAATATCGTTCTCATAAATAAATTATACGCGAAATTTATGTACACAATTTTTAACTTTTGATGCACAAGGAACATGGTTATTCAATCTTCTGAGGAAGATAGAAATAACCTTTACGCGTAAAAACTGACTCTTTATAGAAATATTTTTCTATTATTTTTAGGTTATTTCTAGATATCAGTTATGCTTAATTTACTCTTATTAAAACAGAAACATTACCTATAAAAAGTTGAAACATTTATTTCGCAGTAAATGGAACAAAAACTTGTAAGACCCCTACCCCTCTTTGAAACAATACATATTCAAATCTATAATTATATTCTAATGTTAACTTATGGCAGGTGTTCTATGACACTAAGAATTCAATCGAGGGAGATGAATTTTCGTTTATTATAATGTGTAACTGTAAAGTAGACAAAATGTTACTTACTACTGTCAAAATTATATTTCAATTATTAAAACAATTAACGTTATTATGGCAGAATGTATTTTTACTTTACCTCGAGATCCCATAGAATACATGGGAATCCTTTGCATCAGCACCCCTTTCCCCCTCTCCAACCCACGAGTCAGGTTCTGCTCTAGTACGACAGCTTCTGGACTTCCCCGAAACATACAGCACACGTCGACCAAGCGCGCGTCGAGGTCGTAGCTTGTGTGGTCATAAAACCCCGCTGCTCCGTCCGTAACCAATCAATTCGCTCCCTCAGAAGTGCGGTGGGGAGTGGGAGAGGAGTGCAGGTAGACACGCGGCAATAAACTTAAAGATAAGTCGAATGACTGCTGTGTCCCAGTGTCCCAGCGCTGCTTGGTTACGTCGCTTTACGAGATTTATCTTGTGACCAGCTGGAGGGTCAGCAGTACCAAGGTCACGAGTGTAATTAAATCGTAGCCTGCATTGTCGTAGAGGTGGCTCTAATAATAATCTAAAAGTAATTTTTCAATGATGCATTGTGGCTCAGGACATGTGTGTCTCCAGTCAAAGTTATTCTCTTGGACATTGCGATGGTTCATTAGGTTCATGAACCTTTTCGAATCTTTGAAAGCTTGAACATTATATATTGTGTCTGCAATACATCACACTCATACATACAGTAGAACTTTTTTTGAGGAGAACTTAAAATATTAAGGTGACGTGGTCAAATTAACTAACAAGAGAGTTTGAAATTAGCATTAAATTAACATTGGCGAAAATATTGCCATTTGCCCGCCTTCATTTTCACGTAGTACAACTGAGCACGCTCTATGTTTTATTGTTGGGCGACTTCGCAAACAAGAAATTATGTTTTTGCCACGTGTTTTATTTCTTTTTCACAACAAACATGATTTATTTATATTTCATTGGATTCATAATGGAAAACCATTAATCCTTCAAATGAACAATGGAATCTTTAAATTATTTTTTATTCTTTTACTCTTAACTTCTCATTACCTACTCATGGAGAAAAGGTTGCATCATCTACGCTAGGTGAAAATCGCGATGAACCGGGACTCAAGCCCGGGAATTTCTGTCATGGCATCATGGATGCTCTGCCTTCCACTACCCCTCTAAACTCCCATAATTTGTACGTCACATCTTCCTGATCCACTCTGGTTAGCATGCAACACATCCTTATTTGTTGTAGAATAATTACTGTTTCTTCTATATTTCCATAATATACGTCACTTTAAGCTGATAATATTCCAAATTTGCTGAACTACTTGCAGAGGGTCCTGATTAAACTGTTTAGTACCGAAAACATACCCCTTTTTAATATAAAAATACTGTTATTATAAACTGAACCTTTGCCAACAAAAAGGGTACAAACTATAATATCTTACAAATAATTTCTTGGTTTATAATGTTACAACCATTTTTGTTGCAATGCGACAACTGTAAACAAAAAATGTTAGGGTAAATAATTAAAGTATCTCAGCAACAAATTAACGTCTAGCGCGCATTGTTATATCATTGTTTTTTTCATTGAAAGGACTATTTGTTTAAACCATAAAATCAAAAATTGGTCTATTGCAAAACGAAACGAAACTGATTTTTTGCAGAAACTAATGAACGAATTTTAACTTAAGATATATCATTTCAAAGGTTTTTTACGACCCACAACTCATTTATTTAACATTTCTGTCTAGGATCAGGGCACTAGATCAAATAATTAAGAACAAGTTTGCAAATTGAGATATTTTTGCAAAACTTTGACCATTCATACGATCCTTCAGAAGACGTGGATCATCTTAAATGTTCATATTTCACGCGATAAAATTGCTCCCTACATTCTTAAAATATTATCGACTTTTTTAGATTCTCCATTACCGGGTCTAAATATTAAATACAGATAAGAGATAATCTGATATATCGAATAATATTGTTAATTATGCATGGTTTGCATGAAGAAGATAGAATTTTTTTAAAAAGATGAATGTACACACATGTCAATATAATTGACTGTGAAGGAAGGTAAAGACTTTGTGTGGCGTTTCATTTTTTGCACCAAATCATCGTCACACAAGTAATACATTTTGTTAATTTCCCGTTTTTTTCCTGGAGAAGCAATAGATTATTTGCACAATATTCCTTTTGATTGGAAGCAAGATACCTGGAAATAACGTCTCTGTGTGTCTTATTAACATTCAAGTGAAATACAAATTGCTTCGATAGTATATTGGTTGGCAGACGAATTGAAATTCGTATTGTACAGAAAATGTAAATTCATTAAAAATAAATTATGCATGAATACTTCCAACACTGGTTATTTTAAAAAATTGCAACGCCTTAAATTATTTGATAAGTGTAATTGATAATTTAATCCGCTATTCCTGTAGAAGTATGTACAAATTAATGAGAAAACATTACAACAAAAAAGCAATAGAGAAAGGTCTGTTGGTGCATCTTAAACAACTAAAATAAGTAGGATATTTGTTTTTGTAAAATTTATAGTATATCGATCATGATACTGTAACCACACACCACAAGCCCAGATGCGGTGTGGGTATTTTGGTAGAAGCGGGATTCACATAAATATCACAATTCCTATGGTAGGAATTCCGCTGCCACCAGTCCAGTTTCCCGGACAATTAAACATCTGTATAATAACAATAACTAATCATTTAATACAAGTTAAATTGAAATCTGAGTATTTACAAACTTGAACAAACTCAATACAAGTATGAATTTGTCATTACACAGTTAATGCTATCAGAAAGCATCAATTGCACACAGATATGAATACAGTTGTTGACAATTAATTCGGAAACCCACCTAGATTATCCGAACCTCCAAAATTACAAGTTGCTTTCCCGAATAACAAACTGTTACTAGTTAGGTCACTCGCAACTAGTAGCAAAGGTATTTAAATTACCGCAGTAATTCTTAAGTGGTCTGGCGACCAATACTAGCCAGGTAACCTGCGGACTCAACCCACACGTATAAGTCCTCGAAGATCCTCAATCCTTCCAAGAGGAAGTTACGTGACCAGCAAGTAACAACGCCTTCGCTGCCACTGTGCACTCCAACCTCTTTTTCGCCCATCAGCCGTTCGGGGAACGCAGGTCTGCCATTGTCTCTGCATTCGGCGAAAATACTCCATTCATAACATATTAACATTCTTTCTTTAGGGATTTTACCGGTCTCGCCTCGGTACACGTGGTGAGCAAGTCTCTTTCACAGAAATAGCATAATACAGCTCACATTACTTAAGGTGCCTCGCCCGGGTCAGATATGACGAACAAATGTACTTTCACAGAAATATTATAAGACAAAGCTGCTGATCGCACCCTTCGGCCGGCATTCTTCGAGGGCATTCCTACCCTCCTTCCACGAAGTGGTCACATTTCCTCATCAGCGGCATCCGGCTAAGCTTCTCAATGACGGCCCCACTCAGTGAAAGGGCGTAAAAATAACAAATCACAAACCTACAGACTTGTCTTGGTTCTGATGTACCTTTGAATAATTAGAAATTTCGTATTAAATCAATCATTTTATTTTAAAAAGCAATAATATTTTCGCTGACTTAGCACCGTCAACAGATGTTTGGACAACAATGTAGGACATTAACATGTTGTCCAAACCTCGGTTTCTCACAGCATGACAATAACGTGTCCTTTGCTTATCATTTTAAATTACTAGCTCTCTAAATTTGCACCAGCCTCAGTATGCAAACGGTGAAAAAGCTTTCACTTCTCTTATGATTCAACATTATAGCTTTTCATTAATTTAATATTTAATTTATATTGGAATGATTTATTTTCGAACCATTATAGCCACATGCATTTATGTATCAATGATTCATTATTGATTATTTGTATACCTTAAATAAAGGAATATTAGTTGGAATTCCAGAAGGACAAGGATTAAGAAAACATCTTGATACGATAAATAACGCTACATTTCGCATGAACTATTATTGTAAACAAAATAAAATAAAAATGTGATTAAATGACACGCTTATCTTATTTATTTTGTGTTCTTACTTGTTAGGTTAAATATATTATTAACAGTTTATTTTTCATCCGGAAAAGTAATGGATTTTTGCCCGTAATATAATGATAACCACGATCAAGCGGTCATGTTTTATTTTGAAGCTACTTTAACTCCTTTATTTGGTCACATGTCTCAAAATTTAAACTTTTCACATGTCACATCTCACAAGGCACTTTTCACATCTCACATGTTTTAAACAAAAAAAAAAGTATGGTATTTACTGAAGGAAACCTGTCAAAAGCACTTATGAAAGTGAAATTTCAATCCACAGTACGTTAAAAACACCTAAATTGGGTTTTCGTTAGATGACACGGTAAAATAATGCAACATCAAAAATGGAAAAACGAGCAATAACTTAAATACACAATGTGTATCTTATGATTCATTAAAAAAAATTTACTGCTAAAAATATGTTATGATTCATTAACAAAATTTTAATGAATTTCAGATATTTTAAGATCATTGAAATCCCAATATTCGGGAGAGAAAAGTCCGTTATAAAATCAGCTATCAAACGAATACAACTGGTTCACCCAAGTTTATGCGATATCAAAGGTTTGTTTTCACAAAACAAACTCGCTCAGAGTGCTTTGCATCACTCATTTTTATCTCAAGGTAAAATTTCTGGTCAATAAGAAAAATAATAATGATTCAGTACTTGGTTCGTATGATGCAACAGGGTCGTAATATGACGTTCTGTCCTTCAGATCTATTCATATCTCCAAACGATTACTACCCATGGATTGATAGGTCTTATCTTCTATTCTTCACTAACGTATGAAGATTGAGGTAATTTTCACGGCATCATGTATGACTCATATCACGTCCGTTCTATTGAGACAAACATAAAGAACGTCTAGAAAACATCGAACTTAAAATCATCTATTATATAGGGTGTGAAACGCATAAAAGTTGAATAATTTAATTTTATATGTGGTATGTTGAGCAGCTGATGTTTTATGTAATTAAAGATATTTGAAGGAATTTCATATTAAAACAATAATCCATTGTTTAATCTTTGGAAATTCTATAACCGTTCAACGTGAACGACAGAGGTTTATTAATTCTGATTTCTCCGTACCAAAATAAGTCATTAATATACATTATTTGGCATTTTCGTGCTTGTTTTCAATAAGCACAATAAGAATTAACAAATAAAATAGTTTTAGACGTGGCTCTTGGAAAACTTTATTACTCGGCGTTGCCCGGGAATTTTATTGGACCAAACGTTTACTCGGCAAAATATAAAATCTATCTATATAGTGAGATCAAAAAAATTTACTTACTGTTTTCAAATATACATATACAGCATCCTAATTTTACATACTCATAATAATGCAAATTTAATTCCAAACTTGTTTGTATACATCATTTTAAATTTCACCTCCAGCGTCAATAATAATCCTTGGATGAAACCAACCTTGAGCAAGCAACGTAAAACTTTCCGTGAGAGAAACAAATCAATCGAAAAGTTCACAGTCTAGAGTACGTTAGGAGAGTTATAGGTATTAAACCCCCAAACGTGTTAAACTTGTATTTATACGGCATCATGTCAATCCCTTCAATATTTTTACATGACCCTCCATTCCCACTCCACCCATGGGGGTTCAAGGTTGTCCCCTTCCTTACGACAATTGTAACCCATCTCTGATATAACATCGAAAGTGTTTCTATTCATCTCATCATATCAGGAAGAACGATTCCACTCGTCGGGAACCGCGTTGGTCGACAACGGTGGCGGCGCGGTTGTTCCATTTCATTAAAGCACATGAGAAATGTAAACTATTACGATTTAAGACGTTTTCTATCTTTCTTAACCGCAAAAAACAAAAAACAACATTAAAGTTGATGTTTATTGATTTTTCCCTCGCACAGTATTCTCTTATATTGTATTTGAACACTTATATTTTAATAATTCTTTTTCGATAATTTAGGTTAACCGTTGTAAGTATATGCTGAGGCGGATTCTTTGAGGCGAACAATATTGCCACTTATCATTGTCACCTGTCTCGAACCGTTTAGGCAGAGTAAGTGAATATGGGATTTTTCCCGATTTTTTTCGTATTTCACCTTTATATATTAGTTTGGATCTTCCCAAGGAGTGGTCTTATAACTTCAGTGTATCGGTATATTTTTGGTTCACTTGATTCCTCCAGCAAATATGAATTATCTTTATTCAACATGTGATTATTCGCAGTTTTCACTCTTCATTGGTCATAAATTATAATTATGTAATAATTATTAGATTTACCCATTGCCATAAATATCAACAGAATAATGTAATTCAGTTTTCATTGTCCCATTGAATTTGTAGCAATTCTCCATTTCTATAAAGTTTTATCGGCATGAAACATAGATATAAGAGAAAAATAGAATTTTAGGTTATGAAAGACTACTCATTTCTAAACTTGCCATTTCACTAAAAAGCGTCAAATATTTTGTCGGAAAATTGATAGATAATATCTGAGAACTGTGGGAATGTTACTACAATGTACCTAATTCAATGTGGGTAATTTAACATGTAGAGTAAACAAAATCATTTTAATTCTCATGGTAGAACGAGATTAATCTTCAATAGATTGGTATGGAATTTATTTTGGACGTATGTCAACGACACAAAATCATTAGAATATATTTCAGGAAATGCAACTAGACAAACAGTAAAATTGAAGTAATTATGAGGCATAATTAAAAGAATTCACTGACCGACACAAATTCATATTTATAATTAGCATTTGCACTCGTTTTTTCATCATATGAAAATCGATACAACAACGATCAAGAATAATATAAAATATTTTCATGTAAATTACGATAACTGAAATTAAGTTAGCTTTTGCAATTCGGAATATTTTTACAAACGATAATGTAAACAAACGTTTTCTTTGAAATAAATATATTATTCAAATCTCTAAATCTAAATATTATTGACTTACATATATTGTACGTTAAAAATAGTATAAAGATGTAAATCTAAACCTTTAATATGTAAATAACTTTACGCTGAAACACATCTTTTGAGAAATATAAATCTGAGAACAATAATATGTAAAAGTTACGGAGGCATTAATAGTCCAGAAGAAAACAAACTGAAGCACCTGGACTGTTTCCACCTACAAGCTTAAGCAATTATTCCTAACGTACGTCTATCTCACCAAAAGAACACAGTATAAAATTACATTTCATTGTTTATAATGTCTGCAAGTATGAATTTGGTTATTGATACATCAACTATTGAAAATAATACATTTTTGTATTTTTTGTTTATTTTATGTGTACAAATCTATTCAAAACAGAACAAAGTGTATTATCTTTTAAATTGAAAACCCTTTAGTAAGTTATGGTGAGAAAAAATAAATCTGGATAATTGGAGACGCAAAATAACGATGGAAAATTAACACATCACTAAGAAAATAAAAAATTAATATATGAAACAGTAATACTAAATATTGTACATTTCTGCAGTAAAAGTACTATAAATATCAACTAAACTATTTGTAAAATGAAAATAAATTTTTAGTACATTTAGAACAATAAATATAATTAAAACCAGTAATTAGTGTAATGCAATAAAAATAAATGAAATATTTTGAATTGCTGTAACTGACAGAAGAGCAACACCATTGCATACTTCTATTTAATATTTTGAAATAACATCGTACATACATTGGCAGTCGCGTGAAACGTTCGAACCACAGTAGCTAAAAAATATTCCATATTAACATGCTCTCCACAAGGGCTTGCTGCCATACGATATATTCATCATTTCATTTAGAAAAAAAAATGAAAGATGAGTACAATTTTTGACATTTTATTTCATCAATACAAAAATTTTATTCATTTCAATATAAGTATCACTCTTCCAATATAGAAAAACAAGTACTAAATATTTTGAACATAATTATGAATTATTATTCTAATATTTATCTTTCTTACAAAAAATAATATCAGAAAATGTGGAGAGATGTTCGTCAGAAGTTGCGCTAAACTATTTCGAGAAATGCTCCAGAATCAGATGTCCCTTCAATTCATTAAATCACACACACTGTTATTAAGATTGTTGCGCGCGAAAATAGTAGGTATTGGAGTATATTAAAAAACATTTTGTTCGTATGCCATGAACTAATTATGAACATTATCATGCAGCGGATATTGTTTTAATGTATAAAAATGTCGTGAACCTTTCAAATAAGAATTATTGCAGGTTTATAGAAAGACTATAAATATTTCGTTAATCTTGTTCTTTCCTTCGTTTCAGTCACCAACTCTTTTTGTAGAAGTAAGTTATGTCAATTTATCTCAATGTATTATTTTAAATGATGTAGTATTAGTATATTTTTGATGAATAATTTTAGTCAACTCTAAATCAATACAAGTTACAAGATTCTGAACATATCAAGAATTTTTAATGTTAATAATTTCGATAAATGAAAATATCCGAGACACATGTATTCGAGCAGCGTGTTTTGTTTTCTTTCCCTCGCACAATTTACTTAGTTATCTTTTTAAGATATTTTTTTCCACGCTATGATTTATCAGACAGATTTGTTGCACGTCAATGAGTAAATGTTAGCAAGTTCATAACAGCAAATCAGGAAAACTGGAAATACAAGAATAAAACAATAATTTTGAAGCTCGTGAAAAAAACTCTCAATCACTCACAGCTAAACCAAGTAGGAAAATAATTGTTTTTTTTAAATATGGGAATAAATAAAATGTAATGAAGTAATATTGCCGTTCAGAAGCAGTTCGAAATGCAACCCGCTGGAACGCTCAATGGGAAATGCACTCAGAACGAAACAGGTCTTCCTACGTCACGTATCATTAATCAGTAAAAACATAAGTACTCACTTCACTACGTAACACTGATTGCTTTGCATATGTCATATTGATCGTGTTTTTAAAAATTTTATAAAATATTTTAATGAAAAAACTTAAAATGTAACTAAAATGAAGCACTCTAAACCTGCATTCGCCAACACTTTAGAGTCTCTCGGAATAATAAAATGATAATTTTAAATCCAGTGGACATCTAATAATATTGAAAGATGAGTCATTTTTCAATAATGAACAGAACTGATTGAACATCAACTTCATCAGAGCATTTTTTTATTTGTTCATTGTTGCTCTAATATGATCTGAACTACATCCAAATTGTAATATTCATTCCATAGCAAACTTGATTCAAAGGAATATCAACCGAAGAATTTCTTAAAGTATGTATTATTCCTGCTTTTATTGCAACCTAAAAATTGTGCTTCATGCTCATCTTTTTCTCAGGACCAGAATAGTCCCTCAGGATCCTGTAGTGGTCCGCAGACCATCGGTTGGTGACCACTGTTGTTAGCTAAATAAAGGTTGCCTCTTAAAGTAACGCAAGTGTTGTTACAAAAAAAAATCCGTCCTGGTGGTGAAAATATAGTCACATAATATGTTTTAATACAACAAAATATTATACATATTATAATACAGGAATAATTTTATTTCTCTAATTTGGAATTATTCTAAACAAATAAATATTAAATTTATATTTTCAGTGAAATAAAATATTTATGTCATTGTCTACTCACTTGAGTTAGCTCTACTTTAACTTGTATATTAATTATTTTTAATTAGATATAACACTAGTTCGATACAGGATTTGTAATGCGTAGACCTGTAACCAACACGCAGAAGACATAGCTTATACGCTTGAGATGGGAATCGAATTTGGCATTATACGAACCTCAAATAACTAGAACACTCTGATATCACTTCTCGATCTCTATAGAACTAAGAAGAGCGCACGAAAATCACTAGTAAAAAATTATTTGAGAAAATTACGCAAACCGAAATACAATTATAACGTAATTCTGTAGTCATCCAATATTCTATGACATATATGTGTTTTACTTTCAAAATACATGTTATGAAGGTTTATTTTACAGTGTCTAAATTTGTAGAAAATTGTTTAAAATAAAAAAAAAATTAAAGTTTCAAAAGTCAAAAATCTTTTTTGTATAATATATGAAATACTAATGTAAAGCTCTGCATTAATTAATCATTTTCTTTGGAAGTTATCGAGGAAACAAAATCATCGACACACTTACATGTTCGACATTTGACACCATCTCTTAAACTTTGAATAACGGCTAGATGAACCAATTTTTCTTTCATTCATATGTGTGAACGAAAAATTCTCATACACGAACAGTTTTCTTAACAAATAAAGAATTCAGATTCTCCATCAAATAATTTATTCAAAAACGTGAAGATGTGAATGTAATTTCAAACCACATCAAACTGAAATTGCAATAGTTTTATATTCATATGCTATGTTTCCCAAATTTTAATTATCTAACCCTTAAAACTAGATTTTCCTAGAATTGTCAATTATCAACTTAACCAGAAACTATGTAAACTTCAAGAAAATTTTACTAAAAATTACCTTTGGATAATCTAGTCATTTCAAATATACCATTAACAATAGCATTAAAATGTTTTACATTTTATACACATTTACTATCACGCACTATCTTCAGAAACTTGCTTATTTTCACAATAATAGTAAGTGTTTTTAAGGAAATAATTCTATTTGTGTTGTGCGCACTATATCTTTATTAAATTTTCTTAATCAAAAATTTGAGTGGTGTACAATACGTAATGTTTAATAATATTAAAATATCTCGTCCTTTAATGTTAAACCGTATTCCATACCACTCTAATAAATCTTTCCCCATCTTCCGACATTTTTCTATCATTCTCTACAGCTATCTCCCACATGGAATGACCTATTGAAGTATTTTAATAATATCTCGTTTAAAAATAAATTTGGTAAAATCATCTCCCAATCCACTTAATTGTTCTTCATGACCAAACCACTTCCTCAGCTAAGAATAATCAAAATATGGGCGTTGAACCATAAATTATCCAATAATGTATCTCCCTCTACGTTAAATTTTTGCATTCTGCATTAAAAATTTATGTTAAAATGTGAATTTGGTTTTATCTAACAAGATTGAAAGTGGACATTGTCAATGATAATATATGCAGAGACAATTTGATGCCACTCGTCAAAGAAAAAAAAGGTTGGAAACTGTGATCATGTTGGAATACAATGTGAATATTGATGACTGTTTTCAAAATGGAAAACGACCGTTAATCCGTAACTCCACCATTAGACGACCATCCAGACAGTTAGCCTAGAGAAGGGCTCCAATTTTAGGGCTGCCGTTGACGAGCCCTAAAGCCCCACAAAAAATGTTAGCCTAGAAATCTAGCATTCACAAAAAACTTTACAACATTAATTCTAAAATTGTATATGGCATTCCAAAACGAATCGGTCACAATAAACAATCATTTAGAAGAGAAGGAATATCTTCTAATGCTAAATCAAATAATCGTATGTCTGGTAAAACCATTGAATTAAAAATGATTCAGATTAGAATGTTCCAGTTCTTGTGCATTGAAGGATTATATTCATATATGCCTAATTAACATGAACCTAAACAATTAATCAGAGCCCAGTAATTATTTGAGTAAAATAATTTATTAATGTAGAGTTAGATCATTTTATCTGTAGAAAGTACGAAGGACTTCCACGTTAGAAAATTTTGAACATTAATGTTAGCATGGATTAAAAAAAATAAAACATTTTTATTGGAAAATTTAAATAACAATTTTATTCTGTTTGCACACAATAGCAGAGGATTATGAAAATAGAATTTAAGCCTTCGGAAATGGATATATGATAATAAAAATATAATCATAATATATGAAAATCACAAGCAAAAATGCAAAATTGTTGTCAGTTCATTCAATACAGTTCTGAATTAAACAATATAGTGTATATAACACTGAATATAGTAAATTTTGAAAGAAAAAAAATCTCAAACTGTGAAAGAGTGGGAATATAGTATCTGAGATGTGAACGATTTACCTTGTGTATCACATAAAAATATGGTTTATTTTTTCATTTCGTTTTGCTTAATAATAACAATATTTCCTAATTTATCTAGTATTTTATCGTAGAAAGTCCAATGATATTAAAGCATGTAATTATGATTTGACCTCACGACTCAGATTACGTAGATCAGAAGCTGCCTAACTAAATACATTTCGCACGAGAAATCGGGGAAAATTTTAGTATCAAAACGAAAATTAAAAGAATACAACCAAGAAATTATTTCTTTCGACTTCATTGTCAAATATTTAACACATTGATGTTAGTATCTAATTATTTTAATAGTTGTTGTGCAATATTATGAAAGGCGTCGTCTAAAAGAAAATCAGTGAGTCTAAAATGTACTTAATATTTTTCTCGTCGATTGCGGAATAACTATTTAGATATTCAACAAGAAAAAACCTTAAAGTATAATAAGTAGTAAAAAACTTCATTTTTCTTTTGAAACTGCTGAAATCACCAGAAAAAATCTTAAGATTAAAATAAATTTGAAACATAAAAAGTTTTCTAAACACACTTGAAGCATCATAAAATTTAGAAAAAAAAATAATGAAAAAAGGTAACTTCGTCACAGGAAAACACCGTGTCAGAGACCACAATAATTTCCCTCTATCCTAGACACACAATGGAAAATATTTATCCACTGTCCCTCGACGTTTTCTTGTAAGGATTGGACTTACGTCGTCGCGCGGGCCGCAGAGTCTACTGGTCGCGTTGGAGCGCGGCGTCTGTTGGCGAGGGCCAGTGCGCCACGACGCTGGGGAGGCGGCGAAGCGCGGCGGACGGCAGCGCAACACTGACGTTCGTCGTCGCGACGGCGGCGCCCGAAACGACTGAGGGCTAAAGGGAGGGGAGATCGATGCGCGCGCTGCCTCCGACGACGAGGTTCCCCTTCGACGGCGAAGCCGAAAGATCAGTGCGGAAATCTACACCAGTGTTCTTTGGGGCAAAACTCCATTGCCACCCAACACATGTTTTTATGAAGGATACCACCAAAAGTAACATTTATTTTACTATGTAGTGGTTGTTTCACTATATATTAAAAAATCTGGATTTTAAGCGATTCAACTTTTGAGTCCTCTTCTTAACAGCAAAAGAGAGGAGTAATTTATTAAATAAAATCATATTACAATTTGCATTAAAACTGATAGTTAAAAATACTTGTTCAAATACTGTCAAATATATTATACTCGATGGGATATTTTTCGTAAACAGTGCGAAACAAACAAAAGAACATTAAATAAAAGAATTAACGTCTTTATATTTTTTAAATAAACATATACAAGGAAATATAACGAAAAGGTTGAATTTCGTTTAACATATTTAGAGAAAACTTGTATCCTAAATCTACAAGTTTTTTTTTCAGAGAACAAATTTCTTCTACTTCAATGCTAGTCACAAAATATTAGCTCATTAAGAGATTGTTCCAACGTATTATTTAGGGAATTCTATAAGCTTCTAAGTAAATGATACATTTGATGAAAATATTTGTCACGCATTTCGAGCATTTTTAATTTAATATTATAGATAATCTACAATCATATTACTTAACGCTCACATTATTTAAGCTGATTGTTTTTCATTGACACGATATTTATGAAATGAAAATTTCATCAAACTCGAAAGATTTGTAGAGGTACAGAATTTTTGTCCAGTAGTACTCCCAATATATTCTTGCTATCAGCAGCGCTCCGGCCATGACCACGTCTCTAGAGAGACTCGTTCGCTGGTGCCTCGACCACGATGCACTCTGGTGGTGTGCGTGCGAACTCGAGGTGGGCGTATCACAAGGTTCGGATGTAGATGATGAATGAATGGGTATATATCAACAGATCAACATGACCACACACAACGCAGATAAGAAATGATCATATGATGTATCACAGAAAAACAAAATGACACATGTTTCAATTAAATACGAATATTTTTAAATTGTACCATGTAACAATAAGTGTACAAAGTATATCTTTACAACAATGTTTTCCAATACGTTTTAATATCTTTATTTCGTAAAAATCATTATCTTCAATATTTTCGCATAATAGCGAGTAAAATAGGTTACGAAAATGCAACTTTATGAAATTAGATATAAACATTATTTATTTTTTTAATAATTGTTTCCCAAATTTTTATTTAATTAAATTTAAAGCGACACTTCTGTAACAGATTTTCAGTAATATGCGATAAGTCTCGATAAATATTGTTCAGTTAGGTTTCGTGAGAACCAACAAAAATGAAAATTTTGAACATTGAATCAAAGTATTTAATTTTGAACACATTACGTTAAATACAAAAATGTCAGAATACTTTTGAATTTTTAAATGGCTGTGGATAGTAAGTTTCCTATGCTAGTGAAATCAAGCTAGTAATTTGTACACATAAGCAAATAATTTTCAACAAATCTCAAATCAACAAATTCTCAAAACTTTCTTCATTCCAACAATGCAACATTTATATTACAAAGAAACATTTTTACTAAACCTTTGGCGTAAAATATACACAGTGCGATCGAAGTACAAAAATAAACGCGATAAATATACAGTGCAATACACAAATAAGTTATATAATATAAAAATTTTTACAATAATCGTATAACGTTTAATTTAATAAAATAATTCGATATAATTTAGCGAGGCAGATATTCCTAACCAAACCACGTTCATAAAGGTTACATCCTCGTGCATATGCACGTGTTTCCAATAAAGGAGAACCAGATCTGTCAAGACTTCAGATTCTATATTAAGATCACCTTTTACCAACCTTATCTACGAGACGTTGCTGTTACTTATATACGTTAGTGTTATCAAATTATTTTACCCATTTCAAGACATCCCGTTATACTCACGTGCAATGTGGGTTGCCTACGTAAATTGGTTTCATCGTTTTTACCTACTACTTGCAAAATATTTAATAACGCAATATATATTTTAAAATACGGATACAATTGTATAAAATGAAACATTCTCATTCATATCAATCAAATAACGTATTTAAGTTCACAAATCTCTAATTTTGCTATTAATTAATGCAAGGGAGATTATCAAACGTCTACGAATATATTTAAAAGAAATACTTGAAGTATGAAGATTGTTAGCGCAATGGGGTCACTAAAGCCAAGAATGAGTTTTACTGCTCACGAGAACATTGAAGTACATGTACACCTAATTCCTACATCAACCGACAGGCAGCGTTAGCATGACCAGCGTCCTGGAGCCCTCTCTTCCTGAGTTCCCGGGCGGCACTGAAGAATAAAATTATATTAACTATTACGCGAAAACGTTTAACTCTGCTTCTTTCTAAAAACCCAAAATACACGCTTGAAACGATCGTGCAGGTAACAGATTAATAAACACCTGAGCGGGCAGTCAACTCTTGCTTACAGGTTTGTCCTGCGCCTGCGTAGTTCTGCAAAATTGAGATTGACGCTTAAAAGATATATTATATTTAATCAGTATGCGGTAGGTAGCCGCAATGCGAGCACGATGCTGTCGGCTACCCCCGTCCCAAACAGCTGAAGAGAAATGGTTCCCACTTATACCAACAGGGCGCGCCAATGAATGGGTTGCCTCTTACGAAAAGACAAAAGACAAGCGTTGTCAAAATTGTGAGCTGCCATTTACGAAGAACGAGGAAGCGAATGAAATGCGTATTGTATCTTTATTAAATTCATTTTTAGTCATATTTCCGTACGGAAACAAATGATAACAATTCGCATTATTGAATAGTGTGAATTTATTTAGTAAATAAATGCATTATTGATCAACAAATAAAAAGTTATCTTGACAATGAAACTGTATTCTTTAGAGCACCCAATCAGATATTTTCATTTCAAACAATAAGCTGTGTTTTTTATGGATTCTTATTCTTATTTTTGGTTTTTAATTGCTAGCAGCGGTTGCTGGGTGCTGAAGAGGTGAACATGTTTGGAGTTCTTATGTTTTGTGTTAAACACTGCTGATTTTATATCACGGCGGCTGCGCAAATCAACCGTGGAGAATTGATACGCCTGGTTCGTTCTCACTCTCTAGACTGCCTACCTGCCGCTTAAGTTAACGTCATTTCTTTAACAAAATAAAATAATGTATTTTATAAAAATTACATATTTAACTAAGTATCGGGGAAGAGATTTTTACTACTTCACAAGTCTCGATATGGAGACTTGTTTTGCAATAATATTCCTCCTTCCAAAATAAATATTCAAGGTTATGCAGGACAAGGTTTACTTTGCAGTTTGAATGTAAACAAGTAATAGGTACCAACACACCAGGGTGACAACAACAGGTATAAAAGTTATATGAACAATTAGTTTCATTTTTGTACGACTCACGACTTCAAATGATTTGGTTGTTGGTAACAGAACTTCAGCCGTCTGTGGTGAGGTGGCGCTTCGGTACGAGGTCCTGCTGGCCAGATGATGGCGTTGGAGTACGAGGTTCTCCCGTCTGCCGCGAGGTGGCGCTTCCATCCAAGCTTCTGCAGATGGTTGCACTGGGTATTGCGAGAGGGTGTTGCCGGCCAAGCTTCTTCAGATGATTGCGTAATGTATCGTGAGAGGGCGTCTCGTGGCCTCTGAAGATCGATTTTGCCGCGGATCGGGCTATTGCGCAGAGCTCGATTTCTTGTATGAAGTTATGATCGGAGACGATGATTACTCCTCAAGAGAATCCGTCGTACTGATTTCCAGCCGTTGCTGTCGCTATAAGCTAGACTTTGACAGATGACTTCTACTTAAACATCCTCGACGTGTTAACGACGTAACACAGCGTCGAGGTTCGTCTATTGAAGCTTTCTCGAAGCTTTTTAATAAACAGATCCAAGTTTCTTAGTAAATAGACGACGTACGCTTGATGATACATACGACGCGTGCGTCTCATGGAGTTTTCTAATGTGTACAAATTGTATGGTATGTAGAGACACTCTTGCGGACGGTGTGTATTTTTCTGGTCTTGGATATGGAGTCTCTGAGTCCTTCGTCTTGACGACGGCATAAACAACATGGCGTGTAATGCCTCGGCGTAACAATATGCATCTTTTATGTGTTAATGCACGGGGAAGTTTCATCGTACACGTAGTAAGGTACGTGTTTCGCCGTATATGTAGTAAGATATGTCTACATAAGTTATTGATATATCTGGATTTCAGTTTATCCTATATGTGCAATGGTCGAGAATAAAACAAAAGAGCAACTATTCTAGATACCTCAAGAAACCGCAGTGTTGGATTGCGGAGTTAATAATATACCGAAACATTGAACATAATTTTATTTTTCAGTTTTTTTTAAATCATAGTGTTTTGTTGTGTATGGAATTGTCATCGAGAAAATTTTCACTAAATCTTTCATAATATCAATATCTATCCATGTTTGAAATTATAACTATAGAAAAAATAACACCTATGTTGCTTTTGTGTAGTGTTGCTAATTTTGAACTACTACTACGCTGGTTGGATCATTGACATATAGAAGAAATAATATTGCAATTTCTGTAAGTAAATGTGACTCTACACAGCCACGAAAAACTGTAAGTGGACTAATCGGAAGTAACACAGCGTTCAGTTTACATTATTATTTATAGGATAGCTAAGTTTTGGATGTGGTAAGGTACNCACAGCGTTCAGTTTACATTATTATTTATAGGATAGCTAAGTTTTGGATGTGGTAAGGTACATGCGATAATATCTGCTTTTCCATAAAATTAGCTCGAATACACGCTCTCCCACAAAATATTACGAAAGTAATGTATGGTCTATAATTACATTTCTATTGACGCTCCTTGTCATACGAAGAACCAAGATTCATTGGTCTGTGATCCCATTATTATACGAAGACATCTACCGAGTAAAATAGGTTTACAGCATGGACTTATAACCAAAAAATCTAGTTCGAAAAGGGTCACTGGATTCTCCAAATGAAATGTAACCATTTACATATAGTGGGCGAACATATCATTAAAATTTGGACTTATTAACTCTCTCATAAAAAAATTTAAAATATTCATCTTTGCTGTCTAACATGTAGAAATACTTTGAAAAAAGGTAATTTATTTTATTAAACAATATAGAAGTAATATGCATTTTGAGAATATACATCTGTGTTAAAACCGTTATACTATTTCAGTTTGAATTATTATATATTTTGTGTTAGTAGTTCTTTTTAATTTAGCATGAAAATGTCGGAAATCCTTATGATAGTGTTCATTGAAAATAAAATAGTCGTAACTCAATGATAGTAAAATACTTTCTCCAAACTGTAAGATATCACACAAAAAAAGCAAGAAATTAAAACATATATCACTAATTTTATAGGAATGATTCAACTTTGCAGTGATGTTTTGATATGTAAATACTAGAACAAAATTCATGCATGTTTTGGAAAGTTGAGGGAACAGGATAGTCGTCAAGTTCTAGTTACCCGTCGACAGAAAAGCACCCCCGATTGCACGTGGAGTTAATTATTCTGTTGCTCATGAAAGTCATACACATGCAAATTTTGTAATACACATACATCGGTACTGACTTAATGTAACTCTCTTTGATGTGTTACGGAGTAAAAGAATTATTCACATCTATGATGATAACTACAATTTTTATGTAAGGATTGCTATCATGTCAAGCAAGAAATTTTATCACAGTTTAATTCCAAAACGTAATCTAAATAAACACTATTCATATCGTAAATCATATTGCTAAACAAAGACTTGAACACTTTTAGATGTAGCATCTCATTTAATAAAATAATCTATTTAACATTTGTTTGATTTGTCTTATATATGACTAACTTAGCGCCATACGTAAGAACGATTAGCACAATTAATATAACACATCAGAATCTCGTAAAATATATTTGATGTAAATTTGAGTTAGTGATATTTTCTTGTAAATAGTTCAAAAAAATAACGTTGGTTGAATTTCTTAGCAACCGAAATTTATCGAAAATCAATTTTCTTTGCTTCAAAATGTTGGAAGCTTAGCTGACATTATCTATGGGTGCATGAATTTTGTGATTTTTGTATAAATATTCTCAAATAGCTATTGATGGGGAAAATATAATTCTTTGATGTTGGTTTGATAGTATTGATAAGTATTGTTATTTTTTTCTTTTCACCTCTCTAACAGTGGGTAAAATATTGTATCTTGAAATCACTCATTACCAACAAGCCATGACCGGACAATAGGTGGGTAAATGAATTCCACACAAGTCAACATAGTATCATTGGAAATGTGGAGCACATGTAAGCAAATGTAACCATTATTTTCACACATTATATGCAAACATAAATAACATTTCATTTTCATAAAATACTTTCTATGTTTTCATGCTAGACTCTAGAGCAATGCAGTCTGGACCGTTTCATGATAAACCCTTATGCAATCTAAATTTGTAGGTTGATAATTTAACCTTTGGTGTGATTGTAGAAATAACTTACAATCACAATAAACCCACAATTAATATTTCAAATTTTTAAAAATTCAGAGTGGAAGTGAAACATGAAAAGGTGTTTTGAATAACTCTGTTTAAACTGTGCCGACAACGCGTCTAACAAATCCACTACACTGTAAATGAGAAACATTCAATCTCATATTTCGTACTCCCATAATTTGTTTGTATGAAAAAGAACAAGTCTACAAAGGTTTTCCTCCTTTCTTTATGTCATGCTGCAAAGAAGATTTTCAGATCATTATGAGCTTGCAAGAGGAATGTTCTATTACTTTAAATACCAATATCATACAGAAAATGATTCGATATATTTGAAATAAAATATCAGAATGTCGTTTGAATAAAAATAATAAAGACATTGATCGCATGTATAACCTAGTGAATCAGTATATGAAAATGGAGAATGAGAAAGGCTCCCGCAATTTGCTACAATGAATCCATAATTTATTATCCATGGTAATTATTCGTGAAGATCATTATGAACGGTCTCGAACAGCTTTCAAAGCCTTCCTTGGAATTAACAATATCTGGATCTGGCCTATTGTATATCCTTATCTAAAGCTAAGCGTGCGTGGAGGGTTGTGAATATCTGTAGGATTTTCGGGAACAAAGATCCTAACGTCCTGCATTTACACATATTAGTCATAATAATAAATGTAAATTTCAATTACAGTGGAATTAGACTATTGCATTTTACAATGCATAAAAATATAAAATGATTCCATGACCCAACTCTCCGTATTTTTACATTTTTTGCAAACGTGTTTTTCCGGACTCTTGTTCCATGAGATCAGCGAGAAAAAGAAAGAATTTTTACAACTACTTGAAAGATGTTACCGAAATGAAAAACGACTGTTTGTCCGAAAAAGCGATTGTGAGTCGTAGTTTAAAAAAATAATAATGAATGTTAGGGTTCTGGTATCAACACTGATCAATCTGTATGAACACGTGATGACTTTTACCCAATCGCTGTGCGAATTTTCGCCCCATTGAAAGGCGACCGGAACACTAACCATTCCAAATTATCTGGCATTTCAAAAGAAGAAATAAGCATATCATTGTAAAGCTAAATAAAAAGGTATCACTTTAAGTTAAAATAAAACAATATTACCATAGCTAGAACAATCATACCGTCGATTCGGATCTTTGCCCCTAGCATAACTTCGCCCTTTCTTCCCTAATGATATTCCATATGATGGTTTTCCCTTCATTACAGGTGATATTTTATTAGTATGGCAAACGTTTTGTGGACATGTTTCACACCCGAACTACAGAACAGATTAAATACAACTCTCCTAATTGTTTACCTTAAGGTTGGTATCACAATTTATCTATATTTCATTTTGATACATTATAGTTAACAATATGAAACAAAATAAGAAAAAGAAATTAATATATCATTGTTTGTATTGATATACTGAGTGAAGGTCTAGTCAAAAATCTTTTCAACTATTGATTGTATTGATAATATTAGTAGCAAAACCTTCTTAAAAAGAAATACAAAAGTTTTGAACCTTGAAAACTGTTAGATTTTGTAATATTCATCATAAACCAGTTACATATCTGCATTCGCGGGTGGTCTTAAACACCACCTGTGATGTTATGGATGTTCTGAAATCCAGTAAGCTGACCTAGTATTCCCAAAATAAATCGCGTGGAAAGGAAAAAAAATTAGACCTTGGTTTTTAATCAGCTAACATTGAATCACCTGTCATGTCACACAACCTTCATTTTAATGTAAAATATAGCTTACGCGCCACTTCACAAGAACAGAAGCAAGACCTTTCCATTCCATCGCCAAACTATTTGGCAATATTTCAAAAGTTATGATGAGATCTAGCACTATTTTTTCTTTTTATCTGTGTCTTCTTGATAGGCCATAATGATAAAGTATTTGTAGATTAGAAGAAAAAAATATGATTAGGGATACTATAGTTCAAAAAAAAAAAGTTTATCTTCTTAATAGGATATTGGTATTTTCCCAAAAATTTCAAAAAAATGAACCCTTGGTAAGACGTAAATTTAAAGACGTTTGATTAGTCTCGTAGACATTGTCTAATAAAATTTTATTTGAATCTTTAAGTAGATTTTTTCAAAGAATTAATGTGTACTTGTCATCGTGTTCAATTTGCTGCCTAAGTAGAACGTAGATAAATAAGATAAAAAGAGGAAAAAAAACGGTTTTAAAGCAAACGTTTATTAAAAATTTACTGAGCTAAGAAACAAAATACAATGCTCATTAAGATTGAAAATCAAAATTGCATTACTGCAAAAATGTCCATTCTCGTTCATTCATCATAGTTGCAAGAACTAGAAGGTACAGAAACATAGAATTTTTAAAATATGAAAAATAAATTTCATTATCTTCAATAAACCATAAATCTTAAGGTGTCTTAATTTTAAAAAATAGCATTTCTTATTTTAACAGCAACAAAGTTGTGTGTAAAAGTTCCGATCCGTCCTATTGGCTCATACAACAATTCCATCACTCATAGACTATCCCGACATCTTAACGCCAGCTTCCTCAAGCACAGCAATTTCACACCCAAACACGCTATCAAGAACAGTCATGAACTCACGAAACATATTGAAAACATTTACGTCCCCACCAATGCCAAACTTATTTCTTTTGAAGTCACAAACTTATTTTTAAGCGTTCTCACAAATGAGGTCAAAATTATTTTAAACGATTTAATTGACAAATCCTTTTCCTTCTGAATCCGTTCTGACCTTTGCAATCTTTGGTCCTTTTGTTTAGATGTGAATTATTTTTCCTTCAACCACACCTTGTTCAAACAAAACTTCGGTTTACCCATGGGGTCCCCCCTCTCACCACTCTTTGCAGTCATTTTTCTGGACAATCTACAAAATAACATTTTTAACTCAAAGCCTCCTCTATTAACTGCAAATTTACTAGTGCAGATATGTTGATGACATCATTGTACTGTGGAGTGGTACACAACGACAACTTAACAGTTTTAAAGATTCTCAAAATTCCTTACACTCCACCATCAAATTCACTATGTAAATTGAAAAAGAAAAATCCCTGAACTTTTTAGATAATAATATAAAGATTATTGACAACAAACATATTTTTAATATTTTTCGGAATCCGACACACACTGACACTGTCATACACAACACATCTTCTCACCTACTTCCTGCAAAAATACAGCCTTCCACTCAATGTTCCAAAGAGTTCCAAATTCCAATATCTAAAGAAAACATCACAAAAGAAATTAACAAAACAAACACATAACTTATGTCAATGGTTACACAACGAAATTAATTGACAAAATACTAAATAAAAAACTTTCTAAACTAATGACTTCACACATCACTTCTTTAACCCCACTCAAAACCACTTTCAAACTAGTATTTATCCCTTATCTAGGGCAAATTACCAACAAAATTGCTTACACTCATTCTTCCTTGGGTTACAAGACAGTTTTCAAAACATACAACTCTATCAAAACCAAATTATACAACCAACAGACACCACCCTAGAAAAAAGTAGATAATACCTTCTGTCTTGTAATGATTGCAATGTCAAATATGTGGGAATGATCGTTAGGAAATTTAAAATCAGAATTAAAGAACACATTCACGCCTTACACAACAATAGCAATCAATCTCATTTTGCCCACCACCTACGCCTTTTCACACACTCTTTCAACATTGATCAAAACGTACACATCCTTCAAATAGAAAATACCTTCATAAAAAGATTAATCTTAGAAAATTTACACATACATAAATTATTAAAACAGAACGTCCTTCTGTGCAATGAACATTGGAGCAACCTCTCTCTTCTTTTGTCCCTTCTCCTGGAATAACCAATTTACTCATGGACTTTCCCGGTCAGTGCTCTAATCCCTCCACCTGCCCCTACTTACCTGTAGTTCTTAAATAGCGCCCCGTCCAACCGTTCGGCACATTTTCCCTTGATACTAGGCATTGTCAGGTACGTTCAACTCATTTATTTTTATATTTTCATTTAGTTGTAACTTTTATCTCGTATTCACAGATTCATTCTACATTAATTTGTTGCTCTGTTTCCAATACACTCAAAAACTAGATTATATTTTAATTAATTTAATTTTTTTATAATTTTAACAAATTTTAAATGTTTATAAACTTAACAAAAATTCTTGTACTTTGCATTCTTACACATTTTTTATATTTTTGTATTTCGTTCTATTTTAGACCGAAGATGCCAGTTAACCTGGCGAAAGTACTATATGAATATATATTTTACTAGTAGACCACCACATCTTTCATTCACCTCACCGATATCCAACTATTTCTATAATGAACAAATTATATAACATATTAACTATCAATTGCCGTTACGCTAATTTCTTAATTATAATAAACAAAAGCTCTGAGATTAAAAATTTCGTATCAATTGGTCATAAGATCATTTTTGTTTCTACTATAAATGCGTAATGTAATTATTAATATTAGAAAATCGCACACGTAATCGAGAAGGATCCAACTTAAATTGTTTAGTGTCGAAAAATATTCCTTTTTGAAATTAAAAATATTGATGTTTTTATCTACCCGATCCTTTGCAAAAAAAAAGGATAAACAATGGAATATTTCAATTAATTTCCACCTTGATTTGAAACCTTTAAACCATTTTTGACGTAATGTGCCAATTGTTAACAAATAACACAAGTAAAAATAATTAAACAATCTCAGTCAATAACTAAGGTAAACCGCACATTATTATATCGTTGTTTTTTATTTCAAGGACTACTTAAAACATATAAACAAAAATGAATTGCTCTTTCCAATAATTATTACAAAAAAGTAATGGTTGCCAGAGATTTTTGCAATAACTACTGATCAGATATTAACGTAAAATGCACTATTTTGTAGGTCTTCGTAAGACATATGGCAAGCTAAATTACGTTTTTGACTAAGAGTGATACATAAATCACTAGATCAAAAAACGTTACAAATCGCAAATTAAGCACTTTGAAGGCAATTGCAAAAATGACCACCTTTACGATCCTTCAAAAGTGGAAGATCTTCGACTTTCGTATTTTACACGATAACCTTTTTCTGAAATTTGATCGACTTATTCCAGAAATTGCCTGGCCTAAATGCATAAATTCCACTATTCATCTAAGAAAAAAAATATCGGATTTATTTTTGGCGTCGTGTTTGGTTATTCTTGGATAAGTAATTAACCCTTAAAAATAGAAAGCAAACTTGTAACAATTTAGTAAGTTCGTGCCCAATTATTTTATCAATATTTATTTCTTGCCTAAAAAGTTCTCTTTATAATTTATTTTAAAGAAATTAACATTTCGTGAATGAAATACAGCTTAACAAGCCAATACCCGAGCTCAACTTTGCTTTGATGTTTTATATATCCCCACTCCAGTAAGAGTACGATGCTCGATGTCATTAAGTTTGCAGCGAAAATAAAACGCTGTTTAATTTATTTTGAACATGAGATCAAAGTACTTTTTATTGCATCTGGTCATTAATATATATACACGCTTTGAGGCAATTTTGTCGTTATCAGTCATCTGAAACCGGGTTCTCATTTTTAAACAGTAATTAAGAATTATTTTTATCAAATAAACTAAACAAAAATCAAGTTAAATAAGAAAAATATAGGTCTTTTTATTAATGCACAAAAAACTATTCTAATTATTCATATGTTTAATGGAGACAATGTAAATGGGCATTCTACTTGGATAGCATAGATGGAACATTAAAAAGAAAGGAAGTTGAAAAAATATATAATGTGCAAACTCACAATAACATCAACAGAAATTACTGACAGAAAGCGCATAATCCCAAAAGAATATATTATAATCTTTTTGAAACACGAATCAAATATGTTTACTTAATTTGAATTATACTAATTCAATTAAACTTATTTAAATATATACTTTAATGAAGAATATTTACTTTATGTACATACATGTTGCATGTACCCACTGAAGGTTTTTTGTAACAATTTCTTTCAATAACGTTCTTCTTTAAGTTTTCTTGTAAATAATATATTTTATCTAATACCAAAGTGAATACGAAGTGTTGTTTTAAACTACAAGGATGGTATCTTTGTCATGTCTCTGTAAATAATATTCTTATAAAATATCATGGAGTGTTAAAGAAACGCAAATTAACATTTTTTAGTGTTGATAAACCAACGTTTAGAATAGAAGATATCCATTCGAATTAAAGAACACGCTTTCATTTCAATTCACCCTTTTTAGTCAACATCGGCGTAAAAGTAACTCTTTTTCTCCATCTCTCCAAATAGGTCCTTCTCTCCTTATACCCGTCTGGTCACGGAACTTTTAAATATCTTCCATGAATTGTTCTTCTCAAAGAATTTTTGGAGGATCCAATAGGATTGTTGCAGTAATTTAATCTCATTTTATCTTGAACGCATTACCAGTGCTTTTTTGTTCCTTCTCTCACACTTTGATCTCGCAACTTTTAAAATTTACCACAAACATTGTATACTTTAAAGTTTGCGAATCATATTACCATTGAAACATTTTCGTTTAAGTTCATTATAATATCTCCTGGAAAATTTCGAATGATTATGCAAGGACATAATGGAAGGACTTTAGAAAGGAATAAAAATATTGCTCAATTTTATTTGAGTCAGTTTCTCCTTTGGGTGTTTTTCAGTAGCACCAAATGAGTGAATCTGTGAAATGTAAGATGAAGTTTGGCTCTTTTGGTTGAAATTTGTTACGTCTCCAATATTGTTAAATAAAACTGAACTGTATTTATATGTTTCTTATAGTAATCAAATGAAAGCAGTATAGTAGATCGAGCCTACCTCCCCTCATGAAGACGGGAGCCACCAGAATTATAAGTGGATAAAGGAGAGATGATATCATGAAAATCTAAGAGTAAAATAGTTTTGTGTATAATTTATTGAATAATAAAAAAATTGATACAGATTCTCCTCATATATCAAATTGGAATTCCCTCTCATATGTCCGTTTCCAAACGATATCGAACAAAGAACAAACGTACTTATATGAATTAGTAAAATTTGCCACATATAATATTGACTTTATGAATAGTTCACTATTTTTCTTTAGTAATTTGAATGCGAAAGACCATATTTAACCCACATATTTACAAAAGAGAAATGTCAAAGTATAACACAATTTATATTCTAAACCGTAATAAAACATTATTATTTCGATGCATAATTGGTAACATCATATCCTACTCCAGATACCGTGGGGAATAAAATAGAGATTTTTATAATTACTCTCGTGTAACTTCATTATGGTTTGGTTTTACAGTTAATTTCTTTAGGTCATTTCCTTCCATTAATCTAATTTTCCAAGAAAGTTGTACTTGGATATCGCATTTATAATGGTGGTACGCTACTGTTTGGGTGATGTGTTACAACGTTTGCGAGAAAAAAGTTTCTACTGCACGTATGCTGCCCTCTAGCGACTTATACTCTACACAATCGCCATGCGCACGCTGTCTACAGCAACTTCCTGAACTAGAAACGACGAGATAAAAACAGCAATACCAACGATAGGAATTTTGTAAATAAAATAAAGATGAATCTGGTCAATAATTTTTATAAATTATACAATACATTTTGTAACTAGTTTCAACTTTAATATTACATAATTTAATACTTCGTATATAAATTACAATAAAATTACCACAAACTCTTCTAAGAAATAACGTCAAGTATAAATAATTTATGACTACAATATCTTGAAAATCTCTAAGTTACTTCGTAACTAAATTTCATCATGTTTTGTCCAGTAATTTTGACCAAATAAATATATAAACTTATAAGTGTCTTTTCATATTTATTATATTATCGGTAAGGACGGTGTGCCATAATAGTTCGGAAATCTTTGCTAGACCACCTGCAATGACTCGGAAATAGTGTTACAATGAAAATTAATTTAAAAATACCGTTAAATATATTCCTTCCACAGTCACTGCGTACGAGGTCTGTGATCATATCCTTGAGCTTTATAATGAAAAAAGGGTAAAATGTATCCACAAAAGATTTGGGTACTATAAACAATGTACTGTCAGCAAAGCGGTAAAGTTATATATCAAATTGAGTAGAAATCAATGAGAATTCAACTAGGGATAACGTACAATATCCTCAAATATCCACAATAGAAGTTAGGACTGAGATAAACACACTTCGTCATCATTAATATGCTTTTCTGACCACATTTGAATATACACTGTAGTATACGATACTATGAACCCTTAAGTGATATCTGAAACCTGGATTATCTGAAATGCCTGTGAACATTGAGTGGCGTGAAGGGATTATCATCTCCCGTACCACATCATTAAACCTACAATCCTCTTGCCGTTGTGTCTTTTAATCCACCTCGTAAGGTTAACAACTTGGGAACAACGCCTGGTGTTCATTGGTAAACAGGAAACTGGTTCTCGTGTTTGAGACAGAAACGATTAAGTTAAAAGCAGGAACTCCAGCAAAGGCGCTAAACGGGAGTCAATTATGGTAGCATTCGGTACTTTTGCCAAGAAAATGTTTCTCAGGTAAAATATTGTTTAATATGAAATCAGTGTTTTGTTTGAATATAAATAAATTCATGGATGAAATCCTCGTATGAAATTTAATACATATTTTATTATATTCATATCTGAAATTTCTTTTTAAAATTTGAATATAAACTCAATGCACCAAAAAATATAATTTAATCCATGTTTTGATCGAGTATCAAATAAACATGTCTATTTTCTAAGTATCTGTTCTTTCTAAGTACCATCTTTTATTTATAATAATTTGTTCTATAAATGAGTAAGAAATTGTTTAGTTCGAGTTAAATGCACAGTTGTGGATAAGTATTAACAGAGAAGGGAATCATATCAAATAATGAAAGTTTGTGTGTTTGATAAGTCGGTCCGAGACCCCTTTTCAACTCAACTTTCCAAATATGTGACACAGTAGTAGTTTTATTGCTATGTAGGCTACGTCGGAAAAAAAATTTTTAATAAAGAAGAAAAACATGTATAATTATCATACACGAAGTCATTTATAACGGTTCAAAATGTCTAAAATATTTATCCTCACAGTCTTACGCAGTTTTCTGATTAACTTCATATCAGCTCATTCAACTACAATTTCGAGGAGTTATTATCTTGCACCCTGAAACCAGCAGATCTAAATAAGGTACCTTCAAGATGAGAGTGTAAACGATGTCGAGATGAGCTGTACGAAAATAGGCTCGAATTCAAAAACAATTATCTATTTTGGTTGTATATCATTAATTTGTTCGTGGGGTATTGGATGTACAAAATTCTTCACACACACTACGACATTGGACATCATCGCAAAAATTTGGAAATAGGCACTCCTGGAGATATTTCGTATAGATCTGAAGAGATTCCGGATATTTTTTTCCGACCGGTTACAGTACCTTATACGTACTGTAATTGGAAAATAAAAATGGCAAATCATATCAAAAAGCTGTAGTTCACACATTTTCTGCGAAATGGTTCAAACGTTCGAAGATTGAAATATTTCTCTTTTAAACATTTGTGATAAGGACGGTAGTTATGGAATTAATACAAAATAATTTGTGATCTAATATCTCCGATTACTGAAAATTTAGAAAAAGAGTTGCTGAAATAATGGTTTCTTCTGAATTTTAATCATAGCCTTATATATGAATATCACCTACAAAACCATTTTTAAATTTATTAATTCATACGAAACCAAAGGACATGAAATACATCACTGACTATTGGGTACGAATGAGTTTCTAACAGTCTTTTATTAAGCACTCCTGATCTGTACATTATAACTTCAAACACTTTACGTGCATTGGTGCGAAATTTATAATTTTCCATGTATCATACATTTCTCTAATTCGAGAGCGAATTTTAAATCATAAATTATAGAAATGATGTTATGCCTAATTCATATGAAAAAAAATGTATTCGTACACGTCAAAAATCCCACGTTTGGTCAGCATTTGTAATGAGAGAATGATCTAATCCTGTGAATGTTTACGAAATATGAATAAAAAGTATTGTTTTATTGGAAGACCAGAATTCGAAAAGAAACTTAAGAAACTGAGCGACAGTCACATTACATACGCAGATGGTTACCATGGTCGTTCCACGTCCTTCAAATCACCTTTTATCATGTGGAGTCAAATCGTGTCCCTGAACGAGATCTGAATATGTACATCACAGTCTCTCTTCATGAACATAAATGACATTCTTAAGGCAAATCCACGTACCACATGGTCTACATCTCGTTGATACGGTAACCTATTTCAGGTACGTAAACTTCTCGAAGTTTTTTACTCCTTCTCCCCCTTTTTTGTATGCAATTAGCTTCATAGAACATGAAAACCAGAAAAAAATGCACACTTACAAAGGACAAGAGACTTTTTGACTTTTGCCATCGTCAGTCGTATATAATAACTTATAATTTATACTTCACTAGCTGAACCTGAACGACGTTTCGTGGGAGATAATTTATCAGGTATATAATGATGCAACTCGTACGTTAGTGAGATATAGTAAACAAAAATAAATTCTTGGTTGCATGTTTTAAATTATTATGCATCAATTTTTAAAAAAGTATTAGACTGTGCGACAGTTATTTTTCTATTCTGTGTAATACAACATACAAGAATATGTTGAAATAGTTGTACTATTATTGAGATTAATAGTTACGTGCTAATACTCTAAGGGTATTGGATCAACTGAACTCAAACATTGATGTGCAAATTGCAAATAAAATATCACAATTCTATTTTTTTCATTTTTGAAGAACAGTACACTAGTTACTTTGTCCGATAGTTCAACCTTTTATCTTTGGTATAAAATGTTAATAAAAATACTGAAAGTATGTAATACATGATAAAAATATTTGTTTTATTAACATTATTAAATTTAAGTTTACTTAATATAAGTAATGTTCAGTTAGCAATATGGATTTTACTATTATTTTTTTAGAACAAAGTAGCAATAGATAATGTGTTCAGATTTATCCTTTATTTCAATATTCAAAATAAATAAAATAAAGAAAGAAATGAAAATCTCAAATGTACTGACTTGTTGCTTGTCATTTTAATGTCCATTCCGATACCTTAATGTTTCACCAGTGAAACCAAAGTTAGTTTATTCTCCTTTTTAGGTCAGATAGAAATCGTAAATTTTTACTCCGATGAATTCATCATTCAATTTTTGACAGTTTGAATAACATTTTACTCGCATCATACGGATCCCTGCTTAGGTATTCAGAAATATTTGATTCTGAGGATTTTTTACGAGATCAAATGACAATTTAAAACAATTACATAAAGTTATTATTCAAGTTTGACATTGCATGTGACAAAATGTTATTTAACATATATCTACCCTAAAATAAATGCTAGGAACAAGCTTCGTGCTGGGCATCAATATTGTAATAAGTTATTTACAGGATATTGTAATAAACTTCTAACCAGATGATATCAACGTAACAGAGATGAATAATCACTAAATGTTTAACAAAATATAAATAAATAATGCAAAGAAGTTTCTAAAACGAAAAATATAATATCCTTAAGATATTAAAATCAGTTTTGAGACTCGTAACAGACTCCACGAAATAACACGAATGTAAATAATTTAGGGGCATGATGATTCCTCTCTCAAGAACTTAAAACGTTATCCTACTTTGTTGAGTCACATGATTGATTTTTTCCTTCCCAAATTACTCTCTTAAAATGAAGTATTTTAACACTTCTATTTTTGATGACGTTTTATCGATTTAGGTAAATTTTTGTAGATAGAATTATACTGTCGCGATCAGTTTTTGTAGAACTCTGATGTAAACAATATTGCGTTTATAGTTGTGCGTTTATAGTTGCCACTTATCTCTAACCGTTTGGGCAGCGTAAGTCCATATTACTTTCTTCTTCTTTTTTGATTTTATCGACATTATCGTCGAAGATCATTTCTATCTTTCTTATCACACATTTTTAAAACAAAATATAGCTTATGTTTATCCTGGACACTTAAATTATCTCTTGCCAAATTTCATCACAATCGGTTCAGTGTTTTAGTCGTGATGGCGTAGCAAACAGACAGCCACACTTTAGCGTTATGCATTGATATATTTGTATGTATTATGTATAATTTTGAATCAATATAGATGTATAACAACCTGCAAAAGCTTCACTTTCTTCTCCTCTTAAGATATGCTTTTGTGGAAACAAAGAAGAAACCCGAGAACATCAGATGTGGGACTGTGAATGGTATGGAGAAGAAAAGGATTACGGGCAACATATATTAAGGAAATGAAAAGGCTGGGGGAATTTGACACAGAGGACAAATTCACACGGACTGACACAAAAGAAAAGTACTCAGTATTTCGAGATTACGCGGCACAGATTGGTATGGTGCGAGATGAATTATAAAGAGAAAAATAAGGATAATAGATGAGTGGGGAAAAAAATAAAAAGGGGAGAAGATTATTATTTTAATTTCAAGATATGAACATTTATAATTGAGTTAATTTGCATTAGATATGTAAGTTGTTAGTGTAAAATGAATATTTGTAAAAGAGCCTTGTAGTGAGTCTGTCGGAAGACAAGACGGTCTAAGTAACCATTCGACATTTTTAGTGTTTCGACGATGTCCGAGTCCCACGATGGTCGGAAATGAGCGGTTCTACGACATCTCTATAATATATGGTATAGACCTGGCATTAAATAATAATGCTTTAAAAATGTCATTGATTGTTGCTTTCTTACCAATAATATTTTCAGGATTAAAATCTTGATTCGAGATAATGAATAATTGAGCTCAACAGTTATTGAGAGATTAACGAACAGAAATGACGCATTAATGGGCTGATATGGTAATAGTAGAAGGAACATTTTATTATTTTGTATTTAAGAAGATTAGTGATGGTAGCAGAATTATTCTTCTGCTACGCAAAGGCACGTCATTCGTACTTCCTCCGAACCGTATATCACTTTCATTACACATACAGATCGTGTCCCATCCCAAAGACACCCGTCGAAGACCATCGTTGCATCCCAATATATTAACGTCGTAATGTAAATCCAGCCATCCGAGCCTCCATCAGATGAAGAACGGTCTCCTTCAAAGCGAAGTCTCCACATGCTTATGCATACGATGGAGAGAGCGAGCGACGGGTCCCGCAGGCCGGGTGCTATTTTGGAGCAGCGCTCTGGCGACCGACTGGATCCCTGTCGGCACCGGTCTGCGCGTCCAATCCCAAAGCGACCCCTCTCGCACCTCACTCTTAGAGACCTTAATCAAGTGAGAACCGACAGCTGTGTCCACAACTTTCAACACAAAATTTCTCATAAAAAGTCAAACTCTCCAACAACAGACCAGAAGGTGCCCATGGGAGGGTGGAGGTAGCAGAGGGTAGGGTTCCACAAATTTCTTTCACCTCGGCACTGGAAAGAGATGTAATCAGCATCTCGCTCCACCCGGTTTAACCGCCAGGATAGACCCCGGTACTCATATTGTAGCAGACTGAGTAGGCCTAGAAGTCAATCTGGATGTAGGGGTGTGAACCCCCGGCCACCAGTCAGCAACTCAGCGCTCTTCCCACTGAGTCACGCTGACACCAATTTCTCAGAATAGCTATAATTCCTAAGCATAAATTCTCACAGCCCCATTGACACCAACTGTCACTCGGTGCTTGCCTCTTATTGGTGGAGTAGAGGGAAAGGGAGCGAGATACGACACAATGATTTTTTTTCAAATGTCAGACGAAGCAGCTGGAGACTAAAACAAACATTTTAAATTGTTCCTAATACGTTTTTCCTGAAAAATTGTCAGGATAGATTGCAACATTGATATTTTCTAAATACTGTTATTGACATCTAATCTAGATAGAAACCATTTTGAGAAACTACGCGTAGAACTTTCCGGAAATATGAGGAATTCCGCATTATATTTCCTTCTCTGGTGGTTCTCTCTTGATTAAGGTCTCTACTCACTCCTTCGTTCCTTCCGCCCTTAGTCCTCACGTTCACCTCGCGAGAGGACGCGCAAATGAAGGTTTTGCGGGGCGAGGATCCTCAAGAAAGTAGCGCTGGAGGTTGTAAGAGCAGAAACAAAAAGTGGGAAAGGAATAAATGTAAGGAACGAAAGGATATGAGATTTAATACATAGAGTGAAGGGTGAAATATAAGGAGAAAGAAAAAAATATTACAGAAACTGTAAAAAGTAGGGGAAAATTTACGGCAGACAGATGGAAGTATGTGTCAAAATGTGACTATACGCGATAAAAGAAAGTAAAAAAACATGTATTTGAGAATAATGAAATATTTAACAAACAAACTAACATGAAATCTATATTTATCAGAGACAAATAAAATATTAAGTCAATAAAAAGGAAATTACATCGGAGAGCAGAGAATTAAAAAAGAATGGGTACTACCAAATGAGAGTTTTCAAATGATATATCGTTCTCTTCATAGGGAATATATTGTTGTAAATATTTTTACATCCTTCCATAACCTGTGAAAATGAAAATAATTTTGTTACCTTTATAACATTATTTTCATCATATGAATTGTTTTCAATTGGTATTTGAGTATTCGCTCTGTAGCTTTTCTGAGCGACGCATATGCTACCTGATTCATCGAGATCAACAGATGTAACGTCAATCATACCAAGACGCCAAGAAAAGTAATGTAAAATGTACATAGCTTTTTTATCTTTTTATAAATTTTCTTACATTTTTTTTCTAATATGATATTATCTCATAGATTTTATTCTTTCACGATATATTTTATCTTTTATTTTACAATTAGAATGTCAAGGTCATATTCACTGTATCGCAACCACTCGTCTTTCTCTACCGAAAAAACAGAGAGATAAAATATTTTATTAATTATTTATACCACGTACACGTATACGTTTTTTTTAATAAAACAAAAATTAGAGTGTTTAACATTCTTTTTGTGTAATATTCAAAAGTAAGCTATAATCTTGGGGATAGTGCCCAAATTTTCATTGCTAAAAATTGGGCAACTGTGATAAGTAAAAATATTTGAAATTTGGAATGAAAATGGTATTACTGTTTCATCTGAATCTCATTACACACAAAAAACGCAAGACACATTTATGTAGAATATAACTTTGCACAAATAGGCACATGAAACAAAGTATTTTAAAAAGTACAATGAAGGAAACGAGCTTTAAGTGAAAAAAAACCGATAACTATGGGAATTACATGTCAAGAATTCAATATTTTCAGATCAGTCCTCACTCGTACGTATGTTCGTTGTATAGTAGTAAGACATAAGAATACAGGGCCAAGTTGATGACATTGAATACACAACAAAGCCAAATGAGGAAAATAATTAAAGAATATTATTGATGGTTAAAAGCGACAAAATGAAATGTAAATAATAAATTAAGACTCTTAAAATGACGGTAAATTCAAGTTAGAGATGCAGGACGGATATATCTATGTCAAAAAAAAACAGAAGTATTCGAGTCGCAAGAAAGAGGATCGATGAGAGTGTCTCAAGGTTTGTGAATGTGTGGTTGAAATAGCTTTTAAGATTAATGTTGGGAATGGAACTGTGGACTAACTGAATGAGGAAGGAAAAAATTTGATCAAGTGTATTATGAGCCACAATCTACTATACTCATAAACAACGAATAAAAGTTAAAATATGATCAATGAAAAAAAAACCAGCTGAAATCAAGTTAAGAATCCATATTATAATTCAACATAACTGAAGAAGTGCATTAATGAGTTTTAAATGGTAATTCCTTATGTTAAAATCTTACCAATTCATTACTATTTATTAATTCATGGTCAATCCTTGCTCGTTGAGGATATTAAAATTTGCTACGTTATAAAGAGTTTATTTTACCCATAGTTAATAATGGTCTCCATGCACCTCTCCCCTCTCTAAATACACTTGAAAAATCATGGTTTAGACATTCATTTGCAGAGCCGGAGTTTAACGTAGGAGTATCTATTATTTATCAGACACTAGCAATACTACCCGGCGTTGCTCGGAATCGGAAAAGAATAATTACTGGACATAAAAATTTTAAAAATGATCACGAATAAATCAACAAATATACAAAAAATTACAACAACATTCAAAGGAAAATTGGTATTGAGAATTCATATATTTTACCCAAGAGTTTTAAAACACTTGTCAGTCAATTTGGATATACTTAGCTTATTCTACCCGGCGTGGCAAATTTAATAATAAATACACTTTATACATATTTTAATAAAAAAGGGGCATGGTTAAGACCTCTGAATCCTTTGGTTTTTATTTCACTTTCTGGTTATGTTCTTGAAAACAATATTCATCAATATCTGTATATAATTTTGCTTCTACGTTTTGGTTATTAGATTATATGTTCAGGGGATTGTCCGCCTCACGTAAAGCTATCGAACTCTGGCGGACACATTAGCAAGCTTAATAGTGAACAGTCATGCGAGTGAAGATGAATCTACTGAATATCTGACAATTTTAATTGTTTTTATGTTCTAATTAATCAATGTCAACCATACCTTGTTATTTTTGTTGCAACAACCTTTAAGAAGAATTCTTTGAAATTTTAAATAAAATAATTTATTGCTGTTTTCGATTTCCACACAACAGACATTCCAAGTAATTATCTTTTATTAGTATAGATTCTCTTCATTTTGTTTTCTTTTTTGTATTATACCTACTTCATTTCCCTTCGTTTACTGGATATAAGAAAAAATCGTATCTTACCCCATTGGACGTAGATTCTACAATGCGTTTCCCCGATTGAAAATAGAATGTTCCAGGCAGGACAACGAAGGTAATTTCGCAATTCTAAATAAATGAGTGCAACTGTCTTGAAGGCTCGGCGCAACTGACAGAGATTGACTGGTCGTTGGCGTCGTTGAAGGGACAGGCGTGGGTCGTGAGGAAGGACATCTCGCGAAAGCAAGAAGTTCCACCTATGGGGTACAGACTTGCGTCGCTGGAGCAGAGCTCCAATCAATAGACGAAAACTGTGCCATTCTGGCTGCCACTAACGCTTTCTTCCCTTCTCGACCTGTGTCTCACCGTCGTCGCTCTTTTCTCTTCGTGCGGTGTGTCAAGGAGGGAGAGAAGAACGGTGAAAAAGAGACCTGTGGAATGAATGCTTGCAACTTTTTCAATAGTTTGGAATGTGCATTCAACCATCCATACAACCATTCCTTGGGATTTACCAGTAGAATAGTCTAACGGAAATCGTGCAAATATTTTATACAGTTACGAGAGTTGAAAAAATACGAGTAATCATTTAAATGTATTAAATTGCTAAAGCCTATATAAATGATCTATTTACGATGACTAATCTTCGTAAATACAAGATTATACACAAATGAAACATGAGAGTTTTTTCAACAAAACTATTGTATATAAATATGAACAATCAATTACAACGGTCTAAACACCATATCATAGTAAGTATAAAATGGTTGAGATAGGTCTCGTGTTGACTGGTTGGTCATCACGAACAAAATACAATAATAAATTATGAATGAAAGAAATTAAAACTTTAAATACGATGATTATAATATTCGATCACGGAGAGGAGAAGTTATTAATGTTAAATAATTTTAAACTTAACAGTGAAACTTATTTACAATACGACAAGAAAAGAATTAAATATAATAAATTATAATTGAAAAATAATAGAACTTAAACTTAAATGTTAGATGAAAATTTAACCAGTAGGAAATTACAATTATTGAACAATTTTAATGAGTAAACTGTACAGTTAAAATAATTGTTAAACACAAAGTGACAAGACATTACCAAAAAAGGAACTGAGAAAACTGGCATCTCTGGGTTCTGTCGTGAACAGCGGCTAAGAGCACCGTTACCTACCAAAGGAACGACTTGTATAGGGAGTGTTTCGAAATGATCCTGCAGGTAACAGATAAAAGTACACCTGGACTGAACGGACACCTCTTGCGTACCGCGCTTGCGTAGTTCGTCAGAATTGACGTTCCCGCCTTGAAGATATATTAATTATTCTTCAGTAATCTGTTGTCCCGCGGCGGCAACGGTAAGCTATAAACAGCCGCTGTTCGCTCGCAAAAGGGTAGTTCAAACTTACGCCGCCAGGGCGCACCAGTAACCGGCTAAAGATTAGCAGGCTTCAAGGAAATATCTCTGAATTCCTGCGTCAGAGAGCGCGGTGGTAGCTCGACCTTGACCGTCGAATAATATGATATTGATCTGTTTCATTTTTTTATGGTATATTTTTAGGGCTGCCTTTGTGCGAGAACGAGACGAAGGAGAAAAAATTCGTATTGTATCGTATATAATTTGTTTTATGCTCATTTTTTTCATATTGAATCATTTATTTTTTATTCACATTATTTATAATGTGAATTATTTCTTGATTGAACATATTATTGGCGAGGCAATTGAATTTCTTCACGACAATGAAATCTTGTTTTTTATAAGCTCCAATGAGATTAATTCTTCTTCAACAATAGGTGTATATTTTTTATTGGAGTGATCTTCCTTGCATTCATTTTTGTCAAAAAACCTGCTTCAGATTAACCAGAGCGGGCGCTGTGTCGAGATAAGCTGCATCTTCTGATTTTACTGTGTTTATGTGAAAAGGGAGGGTTAAGGTATCGACGTCACGGTTTTCCCGAGCAGCGGGCTTGAATTTTAGTAGAGAAGAAAAAATGTCTGAAATTTTATGATTGACTGTGGAAACATTGGAATTATTGAGAAAATGGTGAATTAATTGACTGCGTGGAATATGTGGTGAAATGATAATGTCCGGTGAGGTGTTCGAGAGCGTGAATGTGTTCTTGTAGACTTTTATCAAATCTGCGTCCCGTTTGGACCACGTACCTCACGCTGCAAACAGTCTCTACACCTCATTTCATGCACCTAAGTCCATCAAAATCATCCTCTCGCACATAAAAGACCCCACACCCCTTTCCCAATTAGGTGGAGTAGCGTGATACGAGCTCTCATGCGCTGAATGTAGAAAAACATTGTGCACCGATAACACATTGACAATTAAATATTATTGATTTTATTAATTGTTGTCTCTCGAGTACCCTAAAAATAACGTAGAACATTAGAAATGTTGAATTTCTGGTTGTGTAGCATATTCTAGGAACCACTTTCGGTTTTACGCGACCTCTCTGTCATTAAGTTTAATAATTGAGACGCGATTTAGCCCAGAAAGAAATAAAGCACTCTTACATTTATCATTTTAGTGCATAATATTTTATACGCTTACATAAAATATCAATACTCTTTAATTATAGCCCATTGACCATAGACGTCGCCATGAGAGGCGGGTAAGCGGGGGATAATTTTATTTTATGTTGAGTTTATATTCATCAGACGTCATGAAAATGTGTAAAAACGGTTGAGAAGAAAACAATTCACGACTCCGGGAGATGGAGGATGAGTCAAGCCAGTAAAAATTATAAAATGCAGCTATTGTGTTCTGTGTAAAAATAATTACGCTATTTACACTTTACGGATTACTTTCGAAGAAAATCTTCCGAATCTTTCCTTCTGAACATGAAAGGGCAGAACATAAGTGAAAAATTGTTTTATTATTTCTCTTCCCATGATATGAAATATTAGTACGGGGAAAGAAGTAGTAGACACAACATTTCACTCTGAATTGAAAAAAAGAAAAATGAAAACAGAAACTAGTGCATTTAAGTTAACCAAAGAACAAGTTGGATCATTCATTACCCTGTAACAGCGAAGATATTTGATCGTGTGCAAGTTGACTTCTAACTATGCTAAGTCATGTTTGCAACATGAATGAGTTAAATAAAACACAGCCACACCAACCAACAGCAACATGACTGTGCGTTTGGTTTCGAAGCATAAATCAACATTTGAGCAGCAGATTATGCAGTGAAAGGTTAAGAAAACACGATTATTCTACACAAACTCTAAAATCATGTCGTTTTTTACTGGGATTCTTTTCAGTGACGTACGTACGTCTATTGAAACTAGGGGGAAATTTTTAACCGACTGCGGCGAAGCCCAAAAGGAGGATTGTGAATGATCTGTATGAATGAATGTCCGTTGCTATGATCCCTCGTAAAAACGGTTGAAGCGATTTTAATAGGTGAAAAAAAAACTGTTTCGCACGAAATGTAATAAAGAAAAGCTAGGATCAGGTTCTTTCTACAGAATATGACTTTACAACCTGTGGCGTCTGTTAACATTTGAAACACAGGAACGATACTCAAGATAGATATTCACACACAGTTAAAAACGTTGGATTTTATAAATATTTTGCATGCTCATTGATATTATAACGGTTAGCAGGTGGGTAGAATTTCCTGAAATTTGTGAGAAGATTTTGGAAGTAATTTCAATTTTATTTTAAAATTGAATCTTCTGGGATTGATCGATTTTTCACCTTTGTAACGGGAAAAATACCCAAACAAATGTTGTAAATTATTAGAACTTATTGTAATTATTCAATAGTGTTTTTCACGTAATTCTTTACAATTCTAATTCATGGCTTGAGATTACGATATTGAAACGTGACAATGTCGCATTCGTGTAAAGCGTACCGACGTCTACGTGGATCGAACTCAATGCAAGAGTAGTTGAAACGTAGTTTCAAATTTCCATCAAAATTTCAGTATTCAAATATATAGTTATATAAATATCACAGAATAACAGGTATTTCCTTCATTTCAAAAACATGCTTCCCTAGATATTTTCTGTGGCAAAAAATTATCGAAAGTAAAATAGTAATGAACATCGAATTGTGAACATGGCTTAATGTTATATTTTTGTCACTTGTATATTGCATGGAACATTATCGAACTGACTGTTAAAGTGTGGATTTGATGACATTCTTCAAATATAAGCAAGTTACAACTCTCGATACTAGAGTGCCATTTATTACCTTTATTTTAACTTTAGAAATCTAAATAATTTTCTTGTATGAATAGAACAAAACTAAAAAACATTTTTATCATGGTATGAAAAAACAATTTGTAAAAAAAACATTCATTTGCTTTCGATGATATGGCATTTCATCTTGATAGCGCTTCGATCATATAGAGCTCCACAATTACTAGACCTCGGCACTGGGAGGAGAAAGAGGCGTGGCGAGACTCTTGCTACAACCAGTGTGATCCAGCACCAATTTTACAGCAGGCAGGCATTGGAGCCAGTCTGGATGTAGCGGAGTCATAAAAATTCGCCACCTCACCGAGAATCGAAACGCGGTCATCCAGCAACCAACTAAGTGTTCTATTCACTGAGTTACGTAGAGTAACAAGTAGTGTCGTCAGTTTTGATGTTAATGGAGATAAAAAAATATCTACATGAACGCAGATCTTAAACTTTCCCCCACCTCTTCTTTACAATCACTATTTCTTATTTCTAAAAGGTTACTAATTGTAAATATACCTTCTTCCCCCAACATCCTTAACAATTTCCCAGATATAAGGGATCATTACAAAGATCATGATTTTCATAGTTAAGGACGAACGATATCATAATCTTGCATTTAAACACTATACTATTATTTAATTGATTGAAAAGTACAGGTTAAATTGCGATGATGAACTGTATCTCAAAATCGTTGGCGTTTATCATATCAGGTATACTACGTCAATTTACTTTATAACGAGATACCAGGTAAACTTTCTATAATCCATTTACAGTGACCCCACTGATTAGTAGTCTCATTTTGTACAACAATAAAATCGTTACATGATTCAACTATTAGTAAATAATAGGAATGAATTCATTATATTAATAATATATTCGTAGTGTATTTCATTAATTGTTCATTTATTTCTTACCTGTCTTTTGGCGAAGTTCAAGCCTTAAGGTCTGCTCTTCCACCTAATTGTGACTTCGGAGACGACATAATGAAGGAGCGATGTTGGGTTGCCGGGGAACTTACGATACTCAACCGTCATTTGCCTGGAAAAGGTGAGGGAAACTCCACTTGAAAATCTTGCCTAGTTCTGCCGAGTTGGGTTTGAACCCACGCTCTACTTCTCAGTAATAATAATAATAATAATAATAATAATAATAATAATAGCGTATGGGTCTCGGCTCCCGTTAATTGTGGCTAATTTTTCTTTGGTTGCGACCCTTTGGGCGGAACCACATTCGCAATTTAGACGTTCCGTCTTCCGTTACCAGATGGCAATGGAAGCCGGAACTCTGCGTGGATGCATTTTTCGCCGAGAATTAGTTTTGCCGAGACCACCAAATGATGCTTAAGGGATCTTTTACATGCAGTATAATCATATCCGATATCACTTCTCGATGATAGCGGAGAAGGCGCCGCTAGATCTTTCCATATATAAGTTTGCCGACTGTGTCTTATGATAACGTTCAACGTCGTTTGAAGAAACAAACTACCACTTTTCGTTACATTGACAACTTAAGGAAACTTATAGGCTAGGTATCATTTGATACATTTCCATTTGTCAAATCGGAAACACACATTCTGTTTTCTTATAAACCCAATCCTCTTGTAACACATTTTTCTTACTTCCTGCCCAGCAACTTTCTTCCTTAGCAGTAAATCCTCAGATTACATTCCCAGAAAGAGAGGGAGAATGCGTCCGGTCACCAAGGAAATGTCCCGCAGAAGCAACTCGTGCCAACTCCTCTCACCCCCACCCAACCAATCGAACTGCGCCCCCACCCACGTCCATCCTCACCACCATCCTGATGGACAACGAGGGTGAAACAACAGTGGGCGAAGAACTGCCTTCTAAAAAAAAGAAAGAATTGGAACATCGCTCTCAAGTCTCAAGAGAGCACGAGCCTTTCTAAGGTGAACTTATCACGAAGCCTCTTTAAAAGTCTATGTACTACGGTCTTATAGATAATTATTAAAAAAACAATATGTCATTAATTGATTTTAAAATTTACAACTTATTACATTTCTTAATAATTTGTGTAATGAAATTCATAAAATTACCAATTACATCTTTTGTTCTATATTTGTAAAATTAAAAACATTCCATACAAGTAAATTTTTAATAAGTGGCTCTGATCATAAGGCTTGCATTTTCACAATTCTGCCTAGATACCTACCATAAATTATGAAATAAAAACACTATTCTCACGTTTCATGTATTGCATTGGAATAAACAATATATATCCAATCACAATCATCCCTAATTTAGATGGACGTATAAAGAAAATACAGAAGTAAAAAACGGAAGTACATCAGAAATCCAAACTTACTAATACATTTAATTTTTATCGAACCGCAAGATATTTGAGTATTACAGAACAGTATATCCAACGCGAATAATTTAATATTTGAAAACGGACAAGGAATAGTTGACCCTTTTCACGCATTTGCAAAGTACCTCGCCCACGTATGAGGCAAGGTGTCACCATAAAGTAATGAAATGTTTAATTACACAATGATTTAGAGGTTTACAAGACTATAACTGTTCTATTATATATCGTGCATACTGTATTCAAAACAGATATTTGAATTTCTCTATTACGTAAGAATTTTGATAATCGTTAAAACAATTTTTTTTTATTTGTGCATTTTCTAACACTACAAGCATGTTAATTTTTCAGAAACTGATTCAAAAATGCTTAATCAAAAAGAATATTGTTGATAAATGAACCATCAGACCTCATCTAGAACAAGAGATGTAACAATTTTAAACGCTGTGTTTAAGTTCATATAGTATAAAGGAAGTTTGTATGCAGTGTTTTTATCGTGATATTAATTTGTTTCGGATGGAATAACTCTTTGATAAACGTTCGTTATTCATTTTCTTGCTGCATAACGTCTCAAAGAATGTGAGTCGACAATCCTTTTTGTTTGGTTTATATTTGACAGTCTTGTTCTCATAACTTATTGAGCAAGATAACGAATTTTGTGATGAGCAAAGTGAGAGATTTCACCAAGATAAAAGGAAAACAGGGAAAGGCAATATGAAGACCCTAAAATTGGACCCTGGACGACAGATTACTGCTGGTGTTTAAAGAGAAATTCTTCAAATATTTTACAAAGGAAGAAAGCCATGACACGTTAGTTTGAAGGACACAAAATGTCGTCTTAATATGTTTACTTATGACTAATTCATTCCCTTCAATATATTTCAATTTGTGTTTTAACAATATATTTTATATTTATTTGCAAAGTAATATTCTTTAAATATATCTCAATATTTAAAGAATATTACTTAGCAAATAGTGTCCCAAAAATTGGACCATATTATAAATTTTGATTTTTGCAATTGTAAAATCACCTGACGCGGCAGAGTAAAATAAATGTCATTTTTTAATTCAGCACAGCAATATTATCCTTAATCACCCAATTTCATCAAAATCCTTGACACAAAGTTAAATTTTCATTCATTTTGTTGTATTTCTGTTGTTATTCAAATTAAATGAATGGATGATTCTACAGAAACGGGGAAATTCACGGTACACAAAGGAGTGAGGTCCATCACGTTTTCAATAGTTCCAACGTATGAATACAAAACAACTGAGGTTATTGAGCAATGCACAGATATGGAACAATGGAGATCACATTGGTTTTGGCGAGAACTCATAGGATTTCCATCCCATTAACCGCTCCTCTAAGACCATCTTTATCTTGACAGGCGTAAATTTAAAAAAATGACATAGGAGTGGGATATGAAATGACAAAGGAGTGAGGACCCAAATGTTATATTTTTGTATTTATCTTTGCATGCGCTTTAAAGTAACTGGGACCTACATGTTTAGTTACATTAAAATATCAATAAATGTGTTAATATATTTGTATTTAAAGGAGTTCATAAAATGTCAAATGATTAGTGTTTTATCGGATATTATCATAGATAAAATCGTCCTTCGATATCTTTTTTCGTTTAGGAGATAATTGGGGTGTTTACTTTTATAGTCTCGCTTGTATAATAAATAATACGTACTGTTGTAGTTATATGTGGTTTATATAACAGTGAATACGTTGCTACTTTTACAAATATAATTAAAATTTACATATAAATCAACTTTACGATACTTATAATAATTTGATTTATTTAATATTTCTTTTTTTCATTGTTTAACTTCAATAATTGATTTATATTTAATAATTATTAACACGGGTTCAGTTCTAGTAAAATACATATTCCAAATTTCTATCAAATTTTGTTCCAAAAGGTGAGGATTCGGACAATTCTTGATTGAATCACCATTCAAAAATTTATTTAGAAAAGAAAAACTTCTTAGTTATTGATCCAACGCAAGTATGGAAGGCTTAAGTTAAAAATACTTCGTTGAAAAAGGTCGAAGCCAAAATTCTTGCGTAGAGCAGAAATCGGTAAGAGAGCAAAAATCCTTGCGCAAAACCCTGTCAACAACACGTTCTTCCTTCTCATGCTGCTAATTCAAGTTTTCGTCGTAAACTCTTTCCTGTAGAACACCCTCGGGTGTAGTAATCAGACAAGCGATCCTCCGCAATTCCCTTGAAGGATCTACATAATGCTCCCTGTGAGCATAGTCATTAGCATTCGTATACGATTTTCCTTCTTCGGAATCCTCTTAATTTCTAAAGCATCAGAAATGGAGATGTTTGAAGATACTGTAAATCTCATTAATTCAAAAATTACTCATTACTATTAATGTTCCAGTAGTATATACCATTAAAGATTCAAAGTACTTGTCATTAGTTACACTTTAATACACAAATTGTACATCAAGGATTCAAGACGTTTGGTAAGAAATGAATAAAAAAACAACTGCAAAGGTGTTGTAGTTAAATTATTTCATTAAATCAATCATTCAGCCTCTAGTATTTGTTAACAAGTGGATACTTATTAGAAAAGAGCTGTATAGTACCCAATTTGAGATCACAACGGTATTATAAAAAACTATATTACACATTTTTATTTAAGTTTTACATCTTTAACTTAAAAGATATGAACAAATGGTAACTCTTTGTCGTTCAAAATGAAAGTTTCATGATATCTATAAATTTAAAGTGAAAAAGAAAACAAGAAAAAAGGTTATCTCATTTTCATGGTGATACAGTATGTGCCCCTAATGAGATAGCTTGGAACGTTGTGGACAGTATGACTTTCACACGCTTCCCTTTTCCACCATTAAGTAAAAGATTTTAAATCCTATAGATACAAAACTTGGCAAAATGTTAGATTAAAGGTCACTTTAATGGGTAAAGAAAATCGGACAGTCCCGCGGGCCGGGGGGGGGGGGATCAAAAGGGCCAGCAAATTTTTTTAAATATCTCAAACCTAAGCAATATGAAAAAAAGTTAAAAGTAAAATTGTAAATTTTGTCGACAATGAACTATTTAATTCAAAAAAGGACAATTATATGTTTTAAGCGTGGTATGAATACATCTTCTGATGAGCGCTATTGAAATTTGAAAGTTGGTAAAGTATAAACAACGTTGACGAAGTTTGCACACAACTCGATCACTGAAGATTGTTCACAGATCTTTCTCAGAAACGTTTTAGAAATTGTAGAGTAACTAATTTGCCTCCGAAGACCAAGGGACATTAATTTTCTCCAAATCGCTATATATAATACAATTTTTCTGTCTGAATTAGCTTTCGTGGTGTGTTTACACAATTCTTTTCTTTCAGTTTAGGTAGACTTAAGATTTTTAAATAACTTGTAAGTAGCCTTTATGTCTCCATACGTACAAAAAAGATGTTCAAGCGAAGTGTATTCTGAAATTTCCTTTATCCGTTGTCCCGAAGCAACGAACCTCAGTATCTTTCTAAAGAAAGATTGTTTATCTGCTTTTTATACAAAACTTTCAGTCATTTTGCGACCATGATAAAAATTTCTCGCACTTGACCTTCAAAACTAGAGAAACGTCTTTTTGAGATTTTGATAAAGTGCACTCATCCCGTTTTCCACACTTCAATGCATAATCTTAGTTTTGATTGAAGATAAATGTGGAATAGCACAGGTGACGATCTAAGTATATTTAAAAAATTGGAATCATCTGAATGGGATCTCACAATTTTGAGAGGATGTGGTCGTATTACAGAGAATTTTCGAATTTTCGCAATATGTACAGCCAAAATGAGATATAATGTAGGTTTCTGTACGTAAATGTGCCATTTTTATCACAATACTAAAACGAAGGGTTAACACTAAGATGACAACAAAACTCTTGGGAGACGCCTGGTTACATCAATTTGTATGTAAGTACATCAAAATCTCGTAAATTGAGGAGAACCTCACCACCAGGTAACAGATTAATGAAAATGTAAGAAGGGCACGGGCACGGGCACAGGCACGAGCACGGACACAGGCACGGGCACGGGATGGCGCAGTTGGTTAGCGCATGAGCGCGCTAAGCTTAAGTCCCGAGTTCCAATCTCAGTCCCGTCTCCCATTTTCATTTAACATAACATAATTAATTGTATGTAAGTTTTTGAAAGTCCATTATATGGGTTTCTATCTCACGACTTTGAGAAATTAGGAACCTTTCCTAAATTCTGATGCCTGAAATAAAAAAAGCAAATTATAAATGAAAGCGAAAGAGAAACAGAATTCAACTAGAGATATAATCAAGAGAAGTAATGAAACCGTGAACTGTCCGTCAATAACACAATTATTCTATTTGTACTCCAACTCACAGTAAAGAGGATGTTATCATGGCCGAAATTATATCTGGCATGATCTTAATGATTTTAACTAATTTGTTAATTTTAAATAAAAATTTGTTTAATTATTTCCTTCTAAAATGTAATGTAATGAGGCAATATACAATGAGAAAAGATGTAGACAATTTAAAAGCTATTAAAACGAGTTTTTGATCGACACGTTCATTTGCTACGAAGAATAAATTCGAGAAAAGGAAATTAATTTTTGGAAGTTTATTACTCCACAAATTTGTAGGAGTCACTAATTATTGTAATGGACAATTAACGTAAATTAGGTCAAAATAAGGAAGTACTGTCAAATAAGCAGTTTTTGGACACTTGCATTTTGCTTTTTACAACATTGTTTATTAAGCATTAATTCTAGTGGAATGACTCTTCTTTAACTTTCAAAATGAATTTCGGTAGTGGGTCAGTTTACCACCCTCTCAGCTTAATTTATTTTAATCCCCTGTTTTGTTTTTAATACACTACTTTTGGTATGTTTTACACCAATTGAATTTGTATAACCATTACTAAGGAAAATCATAGCAGAGTTATTCACATACCTATTAGAACATTAACTAAATTGCAATATAGTGGTTAAAGTATAAATTTGCTTATGTTTGATCCAATATCAATGAATCAATGCACGTACCTGACTTTAACATTCTTTAAACATTAAAAAAAACGGG
>NNCF01126622.1:1104276-1117450 GCA_002313205.1 Laupala kohalensis | reverse complement strand
AGAGACAGGCAGTATGTAGCCAGCTAAAATAGAATATTTACACACCACTTTCAACATTCCCTTGTTAGTATCTCCCTCGACGATAAACATATTATTTAGTATGTGAAGAAAAATCCACTTTATCATGGGCAATAAGCACGAAGAAATTTTTCGTTTTACCAAGAATGTTCCATTCATTTCTAAATATAGATTTCTGATAAACATTTTTCATGGGTGTCTATGAAAATTTAGGTAAGATTATTTATAAAATGTCCTAGTTTCCAGTGAGTACCGTAGTTATGTACTTTTAGTTATATTTTTCGTTCCATTACTTCCCCATTGTTTTGTTCAAATACAAAGAATTGTTATCTATCCCTAGTTCTAGAAGTTAAAATGGAAGTGACTAATACTTCATTCTCTGGAGTAATGGAAAGATAATAGTGATAAAGGGTTGCGAGAAAATAATTGAATATAACGTTCTTTCAAATATTGTTCCCGTTTACTTACGAAATAATTAATACTCAACGAAAACACAAGTTATCAAGAATGTAGATTGGTAACGAGAAGGAACTTAACGAAACTTGATCCATGATCTCTGTGAAATAGTGTACGCATATAGAAATATAATGTAGTCTCTGATGAATCAATGCCTAATGTTTAAAAATATAAAATAAATAGCCTATTCATGATGTCAAACATAGAAATATGAGAATAATATAATTGAATACATAATAATTGAATTCTATTAGAAATACATGTATTGTATAAGGAGTTTTTAATGTTTCCATATGAGACTGAATTAATTATTTGGGATGCAAAGAATTTTTATTCTTTTCAACGTTTCACTACTCACTATTCTCTTCAATGCTCTAGAATGTCTGAGACTTTTAAGACAATTACCACTCTTCATGACTTCATTCATACCACTTAGGTCACTAACTAAACTTCCTAATGACGCATAAGCGTACCAGACGATATTAATTATTTATTCACAAATTAGAGACGTTTTTGTCACGAATAATTGTAGAAACAAAGTATTCTGAAATACGAGTTCATACGAAAATAAATGTTTTCGTTATAAATTGGAGTTACAAATATGATTCATTTTTTACGAATGAAGATATCAATCAACGTTATAATTCTGCAAAGTATTTTTACTTATTCCGCAAGGTTTTAAACGGATATTGACTGTAGCTGAGTGAAAAGCAAGTGAACGCAAAATCTTAGAAATTGAAGTGTGAAATTCATGATGTATACTTCGTTGATTAAAAATAAAATTGAACATTAAAGAAGAGAGTCTCGGTACTAGTGTTTATTGAGTTGTTTCGGAAATAGTTTTTTGAGTTCATGTATTTCTTTAAAACTCTGATTAATAATCTTCTTTTTATTTCGATCTTATGTGGTATTTAGTTTGTGTAATAAAAATTGTTGTATTTTGTTTATGTGTGAAAATATATTATTCACATTATATTATACAAAGTTTCATTTTTTCATAGTTGGTTTGATACCGACCGTAAAGAGACCTAATAATTGTGCAAAATATAACTTTTTTTCATCATTGATCTTTGCACAAAAATCTTACTCAATTAACGCCATTTACGGGACTGCAGTCGTTTCCGTCGGATTCTCGTATCATCTCCCGAGAAAAAAAATTACGTAAGTCGAGACGAACCTCTTGTGACAGCGCTCTAGCAGTCGAGTTCTCATCCAAGAATCTACTTGTCACTGAGGCTTCCCCGACCTTGAGGCCAAGACGACATAAGCATGAGTATGCTTTACTCTCTCTCTCATATTCACACTCGCTTTCTCTCTCTCTTTCATGAGACGCGCGCCTAGTAGAACCCAACGAGGAAGCATGACTGGGCGGTGGCTGGGAGCTAATAAACGGCGCAGTCGCTCCATCTGCTGTATCATTTCGTTCGCAGTTAGCACAGTGACAGCGTTTAACCATGGCGGTCGTACTCGTGGCTTTGCTCACAATAGTAGTAGTGTTTGCAGTGACGTATGTGTTGGTATCTTTAAGGAATTTAAGGTATTGGCAAAGGAAGAATGTGCCATGTTTGAGACCGGAGTTCCTGTTTGGAAATTTTCGCGATGTTGTACTTGGGAAGAAAATGGAAGAAGATGTAATTAGTGAATTATACTGGAAATTAGATGGAAAGCGATTTGGAGGAGTGTACCAAGGTATGATATGTATACCATTTTATATCATCGATGCAATTATTTTGAGAATTTAGAACAAGAACCCAACTTTATTTATGAATTAAAAAATAATTCGGGTGTTATATAGCATTAATGACATATATAAATTAAACTATAATTACATCTATACATGGTATATATACGTATCAAATAAATGTTTCGGTATGTATTGTATGTATGTATCTCGTCTGGGGCAGCTAAGGACCACGAATGACGAGTGCCAGTAAGGCTCAGTTTTTGTGTGAGTTTACTCACTAGACACATCGTGAATTTTACCGAAGTGGGAGGAACAGCGTCTAGATAGGATCCAGATTGCTGTATCCGAGTATTACAACTGCTGTTGTTAGTCGCAGAGGATGAACTTTTCCTACATCACAGCTATTTAAAGTGAGACATGAAAATGAAAAGCTTTAAATTTTATCTTGCCCCACCTGGGAATCGAACCCGGGGTTTGGTGACGAACGATCACGCTGACACCGTAGCCACGGAGGGAGCTTCGATATGAATTATCGAAATAGTTTCACAGAAAATAGAAATTGGACTACAAAAAATAGTTAAATTCGTCTCTAAAGAAGTAAGTTTTTGTCATGCGTATACAACTGCAACTTTTGCTATATTATTTTGAGAATGTGCTAAAAGTCGGAAAAATATTTATTTTAGCATGACCAACAGAGCGCTCATTTAAGAGTTCGTCGCGCTGCATCAGTGTTTATCACAAGTTGATGGAATGATGACTCCATAACTACAGTGGGGGACAACGCGTCCTTGAAAGTCCTTTTAACGCTATCAGATGTCTCCAAACAGAGTTGTATCTGCAAAACAATGTGACTATACCAGTCTTTCAAGTTAAAATACTGCTTCAAAACTGAAATGTAATACTCTACTCACACAATAGAAATTACGATTAAGATAATTTTCTTGGAGTCTCCGTTTTCTTATATTTGTTTTTGTTTGGTTTGACAAAGGAAGTAGACTCATATGTTTATGCTGACGCGGTGTCTTTTCACTGACTGTGAAGCTAATATTCAATGAATTATAAAAATACACAACAAACGATGAAAGAATTATATTCAATAATGCGAGTTTCAGTACAAGGTGACGCCTGTACTGAAAAATATATTGTCCAAAACACATGAAATGCTAATGGTACAATTCATCACTCTCCAACTTAATATACTGGGTTACATTTATTTGTAAGCCGATATATTGATTCTCACAACAAATTTATGTTATTTCAAGATGGAAAAATTAAATAGTGTCACCAGACATGTCATGTCAAATATTTATTCACAATTTATATTTATACAGCATTAATTTATAACATAAATTTGTGCCCACAAACGTTTTATGAAAAATTGGATGTAAAACATTTTGTAACTAAACAAAGTAAAAAGAAATTTTTGTGGGTCGCCAGTTTGACAGCACTGGTATAATTTATTATTCAAACACATGTGAGGTCATGGTCATGTGAGATAGTGCTTGAACGCTTGTGAGACTCCGAATCCTACACTTGTTAAGATTTTGCAGTGTTCAGTTCACTCGCTGCACTTTTCAGCCAAAAATTTACGGAGATCTTTCCAAGAACACCACGGCACACCTCGTGACCTCTAATTGGTCTGTATCAGTTCTGAAATTTTTGGTAATGAAGTACTAATCGTTCAAAAAATATATAAAGCACTGCAAACAAAAAAAATAATATTTGATAAATTGAAAATAGTCCTTTCTAATAGATTTTACTATGTGACAATTTTACTGTAGTTTAGAGAAAAATTTACACATACCAAATGTAAATTTTGAAAATGCGCTCGCGTTCATGTCTTAGAAAAAGAAAGAAATTAATGTTACACGAAGTGCTTTCAAAGTATTACACGATGACACATTTGCTATACATAGTAAAGCACAGGAGTAATAATAAATTTATTGTCAAAAAACAGTACAAACTGCGTATGACCACGTGGAGCAAAAAAAACTAATTTACTCTCCGGAAGCAAGCAAGGGACCATCCCATCAATTCCGATCAAGGGCCCTAAGGCAGAGGCGGATTCAAAAATTTAAGCAAAAGTTCCTAGATAAGATAAAAAGTTAGCTGCGAGTTATAATACATATATAATGTCAATATGTTTGTAATTTAACGCAAATATGTTTGAAAATTTACATGTACAAGTTATTATCGAACTATAGATTATTCTGAGTATAGTGTTTAAAAATCATAAGAATTGAAATAACACTAAATTCACGATTTATTGTTACAATAAACACGCCCCTAGACAAAGCCAAGAGAACCTGTATGATAAATCCGCCTCTACCAGAAGGAAAAACGGAGAAAAACCCGGGCCAGGATGGGTTTACAAAGTAATTAGTAAGAAACACACCGTTTGCATCGTTCTTATTTTCTAACTTAGTTCAACATCATATTAATCATTAATTTAAGATATAACATATTTTAAAAAACTGATTAAAGAAATTTCCGTTTCAGGTCATTCTCCGTCTCTGCTGGTACGCGATTCGCAGCTAGTGAAAGACATGGTGACGAAGGCTTTCGAAACTTTTCCGACTCGTACTAATGAGGAATTCGAACCTGGAAAGGGTGGTGCGACTACATGTGGAAGTATCCTGCGCGAGAATGTATTCAACACAGAAGGGCAAGTGTGGCGGGAGCTTCGTGGTCGCTTGACTCCAGCGTTCACACCAGGACGCGTCCGACGAACTGTCGGAGACCTACAACGACACGCTGACGTATTGGTGAAAGGGTTGAAAGAGTCTGCTGAAAATGGAGAGGAAGTTGCTATTAAGGTAAAGATAAGTCAATTTATCAGTGTGGAGACAAATTCCTACTCCAGTAGTCACGTCATCTCAAAACAACTAGATAAATTAAATTATCTACGTCCAATAACAAGTCGGAGATTGAAACCAAAAATTGAGTTTCATCTTTTTCTTATAAATTATTCGTTTTATTTAAATTAGATTTCATATGATTTCTGAAGAGGCTTAAAATGTTGATGATACGCATGTTTCAGAATAGCTGATTTTCATACACAAAATAAAAGAGAAAAACTTTTGATCACGACGCAATAAGAATGGGAGATAAAATACTTTGTGAAATGAGTAATTGGTTTGGGTAAGATTAGAATGATAGTGTTGGGACACTTCCTTCGCCTTTGAATACTTTTAAAAGGTGTAAGAGAAAGCAGACATTCGGACACAATGACCTATTTTGAGGTTACTTGCGTAAAAAACAGAAAAAATGAATTAAAGATCTAAGAATTGAGGGATACGCCCTGTCCGAAAACGGAGCATCAACACGTTAGACTGGTAGGGCACTTTCAGCCTAAGTAAAGGAACACTAAACAACTTTATACCAGCTATAAGTGATCGTTGTGGCAATTACATTATCATTTACATGATAAAAAAGGATTTGAATAAAAGTAACCATCATCTGACCTATAAAAATCAAAATTGAACTATTTTCTCTAAGCAAAACATATCAACTGAATATATTCACTTTAATCCGATATATACAATAGTAAAGCTCAAGTGTGCAAAATTTCATCTTGAAGAACCAAAAGAGACGGAAAAGATGCATGGGTTTTTTCAAATCTTCAATTGATAGTGATGTTCCCCTGTTTTGAAGGTTTGGAGCGAAACATTTCTCCACGCTCTCAATAAAACTATAGATTTCTTTACAATTAAAAATACTCTTGTTGTTTTTTGAGAAAATTCGCTTCTGTAGGCCTAAGAATCCCTGTCCTTTGCGAGAACATGTTGTAAATGTTGAGCGAGTACATTGATATAATTTATGATTGTATGATTACTATTGTGTCATTCAAATTCTTGTTATTATATTTTATTACATCGCGGTCATTTAGTATAACTGTAATTTATACTATCTCAGCAATGGCGTAATAATCACTATTATTTTTTCTTCCTTAATGCTAAGGTACACTTAAAATGATTCATCAAAATCAGAAACAATATGAATGAGTTAATTTCAAGTGTCTTCACCAAGTTGTATGCAAATGATAAGAAGCATCTTCGCATATCTCGATTGAAATTGAAATTCAACGTCTGTAGCTTCATCCCACACAACTTTGAATGCTGTTCGATTCGTTTTTGCTTATTTATCTATACGTAATCCACATGTAGATTACGTATAGATAATCATGAAAGTTTTGTTGAAATATTTTTTATAAGTCATGCATTAGTCATTGCATCATTTAACTATTTGTAACTACCAATAATGAGGAAGTAAATACTCTTTTCGTACCTATTTACTCTAAACTGTCACTTCCTCTCATTCAGTTACTGGAACTTGTATAAATAATTTCTTTTGAAAGCTTTATTTAAAATAAAGAGGTCATCTAATTCTTTTTAAAGAGTCTTATGGAATAAACAAATATATATGATAGAAATTCAAAAAAAAATGTACAAAGATATTATTTTAAAAGAGATGTTGGCAAATTTGTCGATGGAAAATAATTTTGAGATTAATAATGCCCATTTTAAACATTTTTGGCTGGAATTTAAGTAAAATTATTAAATTATTCCATGTTTTTTAATGTAGAAACACAATTTAGAAACATACTTCGAATAAACTACGATCTATGAAAATATATTTGAATAAATTCAGTATAATCTCTTGAGGATGGTCGCTTAGTTGAATTTATACTTCTTGTTTTAATGTTTTTAATCACACGACTTTTAATACATTTCCATCAATAATTATTTACATAAATACATGGCAACCAGAGTTTTTGACCTCAGGATAAGAAATGAAAGTAAAATGGGTAAAATCCATTTTAAATCGCATATTACATTCCACGAGTTTCGTGGTTGCAATCGACAACCTGGGGAAATTTTATTTCATGATAAGGAAACAAAATAAAATTATATTTCACAATTTTAATTGATAAGGAAACAAAATAAAATTATATTTCACAATTTTAATTGATAAGGAAACAAAATAAAATTATATTTCACAATTTTGATTGATATGAAATTGTGATTAAACTTAGCAATTGCAACCACTCTTTAGACCCTTCGTCACAATTCAAAAGTTGACATTTAGAAAACACAGATTCCACATTAAATATTTTCGGAACCTAGAAATTTTAAAAGTTTTTCATTACCCTTCATCCTTTTTCCTCAATGAACAAATCGAAGTAAAAACCAGCAACATTTTAAATTTATTTGGCACTTAATTTCCCATTTTAAGTCCGTGTCATTTTACACATGTTCATCGTCTATTCATTCCCCTACTGTTATTTTGTTGCAATTTAGTAGTTAACCTATTCCTCCGTGTTATATTAAAACTCAATGACAGATTCATACTCATATGACCGTTGTCCATTAACACCGTCACTGTTTTTCTAATGGTAAATACAATCCACATTTTTTAGATAGTAATTTCCACTATTTTTATCTTTCTATGTTTAGGTTTATTTATTCTTTACAAATTATATATTGTATTTGTTGGTTTCTTGTGTATTTATTTTGTTCATTGTCGTATAACAAATGATAGGAAAATCTCCCCGAAACATATCTGTTTTGTAGTAAAAAATATCAATTAAAATTGTGGAAGATAACTTCATTTTGTTTCCTTAAAATTAATTTAATGAACTATATGTGCTATTAAAAATTGAGAATCATAATGTAAAGAACCAATTTGATATTTCTGGTGAATCGTTAGCGAATCTATTGGAATAAAATTGTTTATTTGTCACCTGGTTTCCGTTTATTCTCGTATTCGCCGAGAGCTCTTTCAATCGGAATATCGGTCATCCTCGAGCACTGACCACACTCCGGTATTGTTAAGACCTTCCGAATAATATATAGTGATAATAATACATTATTCCGAAATAACATTATGGTTTTATTGAATTAAAAAGTTGGTATTACATTAATATTATAACACATACCGAATTATTTTTATTCTTAGGAGTGTGCTGAAATGTTAAGTCCGCCTCTGCCTTAGGGCCCTTGATCGAAATTGATGAGATGATCCCTTCCTTGCTTCCAAAGAGTAAATTAGTTTCTTGTCTTCCACGTGATCATATTCTTTTTCGACAATAAAGTTTATTTTTTATTTATTTTATTGTAAATAATAATTTTATCTCTTTGACAGGGTCCTCTTCTAGCATACTCAGTAGACACAGTTTCATCAGCACTATTCGGCCTCGAAGCTCACGCTCTCACCAATCCAAACTCTGAACTCCTGAAAATGGCGGAACTGCTGGAGAGAGACCCAGGCGCTGTGCACGCATCGGCAGAGGCGTGTGCACCAGCGGTGGTACGACTACTCAAAAGATTATCGGAGGGCGACACAACACGCACACGCGTGGCAAGATTCTTCCTCGGCATAGCGACAGATGTACTCGCAGCTCGAAGTACAACGGGCTGTGAAGCGAGGGATTTCTTGCAGCTTCTCGCCGATAGTCAGATGGAGGAGGTTATAAATGAAGGTATTTTCAAACAATTGTACTCCTTCAAAAACTTCAGCTTTTTGCCCTGAATCTATCTACCAGTTTATTTTACACCAAAATTTTCATGGTCAGAATATTTTTATAATACTTGCACAATATTTTACATTCCCAAGTTATGGAATATTTTCAAAAGAAAAGGAAAGTGCCTAAAGGTTAATTTCATTTTTTTCTGTGACAGACTGCGAGCAAAACTAAAGTGAAAAAAAAACGTTTTAGGCCAGGTAACGATTTCCATCACCAAATAGTAACTAAGCTTATTTAAAAAGACATCTAACATTAGGAAAAGTTGCCGTCAAGAGCAAGATAATGAAACCCTTTGGATACACGTGGGTAAATATCCATAAAGCATCATCGTTAGTATTGAATAATTAATTCCGCTTTTTTGACCATAAAAACTTAAAAGGACCTTTTCTCTCCACGTAGTTGAGAAAACCATGTAATAGTGTGCCTATTATGGCGAACACAACATCAGTAGGGTACCAATTCACATCCTAGAAAGCAATCACAACGATAAAATGAAAGAAAAAAAACCTTCATTAAACTTATGCGAAATTGTAGAAAAAGGAAAGTTAAATTCAACAGTAAAACCCATAACGCAAATTTTATGGAGTTATTTGTGTCAATGTACAGTTTAGTATCTCTTCAAATGTTGATCAGCAAGATTATGCTACATACAAATTCGCAATCTAATATTTTGAAATATATTTTCATACAATCTGTAATCATCTTAAGACAAACCTCAAATTATTCAAAAGTCAACAACATGAAAGCGAAAACGTTTTACTTCTGAATTTTTACTGAAGATGGTATTAATAAATGAGACTGATAACGTTTTATTCGATAAAACAAGAAAGCTTAAATTTTCAAAAGCACACTTTCTGTCAATCATATGCACAATTTACAGTGAATTTCAGTAATGTGGACATATATCTGGTTTAATTGTCAATACGTGATAAATATCATGTTTAATAATATTCAACTCAGAATTTGGTACTCCAAAATTTCCCCACATAACCCTAATGTGTAAAAATGATTATTTTTACCATTGATGATACAATTACTGTGAAAAAAATTAAAGTGTATTTTTGTTTATTTAAGCTTTCTTGTTTTCTCGAATAAAAAGTTTTCTGGCTCATTTATGGATACCATCTTCAGTAAAAACCCAGAAGTAAATCGTTTTCACTGTAAAAGATCTCTATAACGGATACACATGTACACATTATATTGTAAAGTTTTAAATATAATTAAAATATAGAAAATAAAACACATAAAGATGACACATATTTGAAGAAACAGCTCCGGCTTTCACCTTAGTCAGTTACGTCGATAACATATATTGATGATCAAAGTCTTGATTATCTACGTGACTGGCGAAGGCGCAAGTCCAAACGGTTTTTTTTTTGTTTTTTTTCCAAATATATGAGTGCCTTTTGTGTGTCTCATTTTCTATTTTTTCATTATCTTTAAAACATTTGAATTTATAGGAGGCAGTAATGTCGCTGCATTTTCAAGATTTATACATAGGAAATTGCAGAATCGACAGAATAAATATGACATATTATAATTTGTTGACTTGTTGGTTTGACGTTAATGCTCTGTGGCAGGATTTAAGTTAACATTCATTCTTGTCGATAAATCGCTATCTTGATGGGTGTGCTTAACAGGCAACGCATGCGAGAGGCGTGTAGGAGTCCACGTGTGTGCATTACTGTACGCCGGTGCGCATAAGCCATCAGCGTTGGCTTGCTGCGCACTGTGGGAGCTTGCAGCCGCGCCGCGTCTGCAAGAGCGTCTGCGCGCGGAGTGCGACGCAGTGGCCACAGAAGGGGACGGAGAACCAGGACATCTGTCTGCTTTGGAGCGCGCGCCACTACTCGACGCTGTTCTCTCAGGTAGGGTAGGGATAAACGTAATCTGGAGTCCAGCATCTGGATTCCGGGAATGACTGTTTGCTTCCCATTCAAACCCATAGAAATAATTGTTTAGTCTTTGTCTCCACGAATAAGTTAACTCATTTTGCTGCTTCTACATTTTGGAAAAAATCCTATTCATGGTATATGTTCTGATAAATACTATTTTACCTCGTAATAACCTCGTAATACTAATTTTCTTAATTGGATGGTCCCTTGCTTGCTTCCGGAGAGTAAATTAGTTTATTGTCCTCCACGTGGTCATACGCAGTCTGTACTGTTTTTTGACAATAAATTTATTATTATTATTATTAATATTATTATTATTATTATTACTATTACTATTATTATACCTGTTTTTTACTCTACAGACTTTTTAGTATTTTTATAGATTCATCTTGAAATTTGTATAATATTTTTATTTATGTTTCAATTATTCTGTTGTCTATACTACCACAAAGCTGCTAAGTTTCAAAACATTTGTCATTCCGAGCAAATCACTTGCAAATGAAATAATCAATTGATATCTCATACAAAATAAATTTATTTTTTTATTTTTAAATACTGTGTCATTTGTTATTTTAGAGATTATTGATGTTTAGAATATTAACTGTAGTTGAATTCTTTTCTAAACAGAAACGTTGAGGAAGTATCCTGTGGAGCCGTTGCTTACTCGAGTGAATCGACTCCCGTACGTTATACCAGGAACGAATCTGGAACTTCCACCCGGCACACGGGTGTTACTCCCAGTCGCAGCTATCCAAAAGGACGCTTCCTTTTACCCCCAACCGGAAGCATTTAAACCACAACGGTTCCTTAATCCAGAAAATGACATCTATTGTGACGTCCTCGCGGATTTCCAAGATGACAACCCAATGGACACAGTCATTGATGATGTAGAACCATGTCCGGATCCACTGTACCTCCCGTTTGGAGCCGGGCCCCGGAAATGCATTGGTTACCGTCTGGGTCTCCTTCAAACTAAAGTAGCGCTAGCGGCCTTATTACGCCACTACAATTTCGCTCCTGGAACTTCAAAATGTCGCCCTGATATTCCTACATTACGAGTAACACGAAGAATTTTATAAGAAAAGAAATAAAGAGATTTCAAATTCTTAAAAAATGTAATAAAAATAAAGTAGCTAACATGAAACATTAAATTAAGTCATGAAGTGCACATGTATAAAAAAAGGAAATGTCATGTAATGTAATGTTTTAGTGTATGCGTAACGGCTATCTACAAAACACCTATGTGCTCAATCAAATGATGGTTGATATTTGAAACTAATCGCGTGTTAAAACGTGACAGTACAGTATGTTCCGAACATTTCAAGTCCGCAAAGGAGATAGTTAAATCACATGTTGAAACAAGACATTATAGTGTTCTAAACGTTTTAAAAAACGTATAAACCTTCGGAGTATCCTAGGTAAAAATGAATCTTTTAAAGCCACCATAGTATTTCTGAAATTACATTTTCGGATTTCAGATATCTGATAAACGAAATTAATTCTACATCCTGGTCGAATGTAGAGGATATTTAAAGCTTTAATTTCTCATAATCTAATCGAAATGATGTCAAGAATATTCATAATTCTTCAGGCAAAAAGACACGAAATATCAAAATTCTTAAAATATCAACCACAAGTGATTGATCTNTATAAGAGACAGAAGATAGACAACACAAATTTCACAGAGAGATTTCAATAACTTCTGTTAAAATTAATGAATTAAATAAATTTTTTTAACACAAAGTTGAAAAAAATACTTGTTACAAATTTTCTTTGTGCAATACAGATCCTTCAAAATATTAAAAATATTAAATTAAGACCTCTAATGTGCATCAAATTACATAAATAATAGGTAAAATATATAAATATTCGTAAATTTAAAATAATTAAAGATTCATATTTTAATATTAATATTTTTGAGAAATATAAGTGTTCAAATTTATATTTCAGTAACATTTACTTATTTATAAATAGAACATTTTGCGTTGTGTGTATTTAATACATTTTCTCCTCAATTGTATTTTGTTTATATTCTACATTAGAATCAGTGAAATCTGTAATATTTACAGACAGGTATTTTGTAAATTCTATTATTATTTTCAATAAAATAATTTCATCATAATAAAAAAATTACAAGTGGTTGTTTATTTTGTTCATCATTATTTTACTACCAGTGAAAACGTTTTTTCCCAATAACAAAACAATATTATGTTACCACGTTTAACACGTATCCTTTTTCACGAAACGCGTCATTATGTGTATAAATAATTAAGAAACGTTAGTGTTGTAGTTGAGTATTCGATTCAAGAATTATATTGAATATATTCTTTCTTAAAATACATGCATCACTGATATTTAATGACATTTGTAAATTAATAAAAATCGGGCGTTTTAAATTAATAGATTTCTCTCTTTTAAATTCTTAACAAGAAAATAGGGAAGGAGCGATGAATAAGCAACCTGATTGGTAATTTTATTCTGGTAATCATATCTATGTCTAAAAACATAAAATTATTAACTAAATAACTGATTTATTTTGCCTAAAATTTATAATTGTTAAATGTTTCACTATATATAAATTTTAGGCAAAATAAA
>NNCF01126622.1:1076279-1103666 GCA_002313205.1 Laupala kohalensis | reverse complement strand
TTATTATTATTGTATTTTTTGTACATTTATATTTTTCAGTGTATGTTACTGACGATGGTTGCTATGCAGCCGAAAAAGCTTTCTACGAATAAAACAATGAGCAACATTGAAACGCCATTTAATTTATCATGCTTTGATAATGTTGCTAAAGCTCCACAATTACCAAGTATGTCATCGTAGCCCGGGACACATTTAGACTTTCCGGTTCGTGGTTCGTTGTTTATTATCGTAATACATACATTTTAAAACTCAATGAGGTTACGTATTATATACACGTATAATAACAAAAAAGTACTACTGTTATTCAGAAAATCAGGTTGCATGGCACGTCTTCGTGGATCGTATAGGCAAACATGTCATAAAAATCAACCTCTGGAAAAATATTTCAATATTGTCGTAGTAAATGACATAATTAATGAAATGAAATTATGGATTGAAGGCTTGCGTGAGTACGCCAGTATATTCATGTTGAAACCCTGAAGCAAAGAATACATGAAGAGATGTGAAACGCTTTTATGTAATAGACAATGAATTGAAGACCAACTGATATCAGTATTGCGCTGAGACACGATCATCAAGTGCGCAAGCAAAACATGACATTCAAAAGTGGAGAACATTATCTCAGTCAGAAAGTCGTAGTAAGAACCATTGAACGTTAAAAGCATCAAATATTTTTTCAAGTCATTTCTAATAAGAATGAAAATACCTCTCAAACTGATAAAGTGTTCAGGACACAATGAAAGGAGCTCACCACCACTTATCAAGGCAGCTATTCTACAGCCCTCTCAGCAAGTTTTGCTAGGGGAAGGGAACCTCAAGACCATTGAAACACCCTAAATTTTATAAATGGTAATGCAAGTTTTTAATTTGTATTGATTATTACTAAATTAACATGTTAATTAATTAACAATGATAATTTCAAATGTTTTAAGGGTAAATAGTTTACGAGTTAACATCATTTCACACGAATCTCACAAAATATGTCATCATTATGCCCCAACAATCAAAGACTACGGAAGTGTATGAATAACTACTGTCGTTTTCAAAGATTGACATTGAGTGCAAAGCGAAGATGTATGTGAAGTGAACTGTAGGAATATAAACCAAAATTTAGCTCATATTCTGCCTTGACCAAGTAAAAGCCAATTTATATAACGCTAAATTTTTATTTCAAACCAAATAACAGTGATTTTGACAATTCTTGGGACATATCGTACCGTGAAAATTTATGATATCAATTTGAATAATACTATCTAAGAAAGCTAGGAAATTAACTTGAACAATTTGTCTAAGAAATGTATTTTCGACATATTAATAAATTATTAAAATTTTTATCGATCCAGGAAACGTTCTTGTCCAAAATTACAAACTATGATTATCTGGGTGATCGTTCTCGGTAATGGTAGTGAACTTCAATATAAGTCTGTCAATCCAAATAGCCAAGACAGTGAATAATGCTCTTCACAAGAACGTTGTTTTACGAGGATTTATATTCAATATCGTTAAGCGAAATAATCCAACGCATATATTTTCTGTATTAAATAAAACTCCGTAATTGAAAAGCTTCCGCTTATATTACTATTACTACAGAAAATCAAATTCGACTTAGACTACATGCTCTTTGTGAAAATGAGGATGAAAGAAGTATGACAGCTATAGCCTGTGATACACAGTTTCAAAAACNATGACAGCTATAGCCTGTGATACACAGTTTCAAAAACTATATTCTTGCATGATTGTGTTGTCTTGTGGCTCATACTAATTTAGTTTTATGTGTTTTCAACTTTGGCACGGTTGTGTACATTAATTCTGTAGTCCCATCCTGGCCCGGGTTTTCCTCCGGTTTTCCTTCGGGTAGAGGCGGATTTCTTATACAGGTTCTCTAGGTTTTGTCTAGGGGCATGTTTATTGTAATAACAAATTGTGAATTTAGTGTTATTTCAATTCTTATGATTTTTAAACACTATACTCAGAATAATCTATGGTTCGATAATAATTTGTACATGTGAATTTTTTGCGTTAAATTACAAACATATTGACATTCTATTAGTATTATAACACGTAGCTAAGTTTTTATCTTATCTAGAAACTTTTGCTGAAATTTTTGAATCCGCCTCTGCCTTAGTGCCCTTGATCGGAATTGATGAGATGGTCCCTTGCTTGCTTCCGGAGAGTAAATTTGTGTATTGACCTCCATGTGGTCAAATGCAGTTTGTACTGCTTTTTTGACAACAAATTTATTATCATAAGTAGGCTCATTAAAATCTCTCATCTAAGTGATTAGATAAAAAATTGAAAACTCGTCATATTACGCAGTTATCTCTTCCCTCCAGCAGATCGTAATGCCGAGGAAAATTGTTATTCGAGTTAGGTATTAGCGGTCCACGTGGTATACCTATAGCAATACGTGTAATAAAAATAGTTGAGTAAGGATTATTTAAAAGACATCTTTAAAAAACGTTTCCTATATTTCACGAATTCGAGTACTATCTCGGATTATTTGTCAATTGTTTCTAAGCATCGAAAATATACAATATCGGTGTTTATCGTAAGTCGGTGTTGGTGTATAAATGATGATGTAGTCTTACTATCCCATTTTCTCTAGTGTATAAATTCATAATGTAGCACTGATGACCATCTCGCGGTACAAAAAGTCGTTGTATTATTACATATTATTAATGAATATTATTATTTATATATTTCTATTTCATATCTTATTATTGTAAAACCAATAATAGTAGAATAAAGACGAAAGAGAAATTTTGCCAGCCGAGGACAATATAATTCAATACAGTGTTTTTCTTCTCAGTACAGTTATAGCATTAATTCAACTATAGATATCACAAAAATATACAAAAATATACAATATATATGGCGGGGCTTAATACCTGTACGCCTTACAGAGGCCCTAAAATGTACCGTGGGTTGTGCATACTACACTAGGGTATGCACAGCCCACGGTACATATTATAGCCTCTGTAAAGCGCACAGGTATTAAGCCCCGCCATATATATTGTATATTTTTGTTGTTGTTAAATATAGCCCATTTGAATTGAAAAAAAATGAATATCACCTCTTCAAACCATCCGAACGAAGTCATCTATTAATATAAACGACGACTTGGAACACTATAATAATGGCATCATTGTAATAAACTATAACGATAGAAGAAAAAAAAACTTCTGAATTCCTAGTTACTAGAAGATTTATACAATTGAATCACAGCAGATATATTTAGTATTCCCAGATTAAGATGTACCATCTGCTTATATAAAAATATTCGTGAACAGAACGATTAGTAACAATTTGTTTTTAACCTTCTTTACCACAAGCCGTGGCCTGAGAAATACAACACTGGAATATCTGTCAAAGGTACTCCGATGAGACCGGAGTCCGGAAAAGTCCGAAAGCAATATAAAAATATATGGCTAAACTAAACTTTTATGATATTTTGATGCTTGTTATTATTAAATATATTATAGAAACAATTTTTCCCTAAAATCGGCGATGTCAATGCAAGGTTATTTAATACATTACAATGTTTTGAGAGATTACTGCACGAGTCATGAAATCGTAGTTAAAATTTGCAATAATTTGCGGAGTAATATAGCATTTTTTCTTCATTTAATAATTAATTTAAGAATGACAACTCTGATCTTGTGATAACTTCCGGTCGACAAAGCCATTTTCACCTGACCGAAAGTTACCACATGTCATTTCCACGCGTAGGGTACACGGAAGAAATATATGCAACTCTGGTCTTGTACTTAACTGCGTACTTCATCCATGTCCTAAGGTCGTTGTAAGCTTAGAATCCAAAGAACATCAGGATAAAATAGAAGAAAAGATGGGATTGCGGCACATAATTAGGTCTCGTGTAGTTGATGTTCATCATTTTTCTTAAGAAACCTTCTCATCCGTAACGAAAAATAAAATATAGTGATTTAACAAACGAATATTGATATTACCTTTTCTAATATAATTTTATTCCATTACAAAGAGTTATCTACGATACCATATCGGGTCTCTTCTCAAGGAAACACGTCATTTTAGGTTATGGTAAAATACTACTAAAATCATCGCAGCAAACAATTGCGCTAAAAAGCATTACTTTCTAAATCACAATGTTCTTGCTTCATTATTGTTCAATCCAGTATCGATGCGAAAACACAAAGTTATTTCGATAATACAACTCCGAGCTCCAAGAACTATTGTAGACTTTTCATCTGTGATTGCGGCAATGAAGCACGTTTACGCTCAATCTTAGGAGTACCATGCAAGGTCGTCAAATACGAGGGCTTCAGCTTGTAGTATAGAAGTCTATGCTATTAGATTTTTATTCAAACAGTAAACATTTTACAGGATTGTAATCCATCTGGTTATGTCAATATCACTGAACACAACACCCATTGTTCTATTTGATCACACGAGAACATACCGACGTTTTAATTTTCTCTCTGGGCCTTAGGACAAATTCTTCTTGCGCCAAGAAGACAGACTTCATTTTGTGAGGATTCTGTGATCCTCTTGTTTGTTTGCAAGTCTTGGAAAGTGCAAATGTAAATTTATGTAGGAGACTTCACCGTCCTTCGTTTAAAACACAGAAGAGAGATAAAAACACATCTACTAATATATACTCAAGTGGCACATACTTAAACAGTTCGTGCTACGTATGAATACACATAATTTACTCCTTTAATATTCGAGCAAACAAATCTCTTTCATTTCACTAATTAACTAGATCTTTTACTCAATTCTTGTACATTTTCAAAGTGAACTGAAACAAAAAAAAAGTCGTTTGAAAGAAAATAATCTTATTGTAAGTGAAAGATATGCTGGAACAGTAATAAAATGGCTTGCAAGTACAACATTTTATCAATTTTTCTGATTTACAAGCTTCACTTATTCATAGTGTAATAATTTTTTTCTCTTTCATGCTTTCAGTTATAAGTTTTTTTTATTTTTCATTAATTACTTAATTTAATCTACTTAGTGGTAAGTTCAAGTTAAATCAATCGGAATTCATTCGTTAAAAGTAAAGTGAGTTTAAGACTGGAGTTAGAGGTGGTGGCGGTGACTCTCATAATTACTACTATACATGAACTTAAAACCTCAATATTAATTTTTTTTAATAAATTTTTTTTAATAAAAAGAAAACAAGCAATTAGAATAACAATCTAGGTTAGAAATAATTAGTTACCTCGTTAGCAATGAACTAGCTCAAGCTCACCTATATTAGAGAAGAAACGTCGTGTTGTTTTATTTACTTTTTGTGGTTATTATACAATTTTTTAAATATTGTGACGTTTAAATTTTCTTAATTTGATTCAAAATTAAATTGTCTACAAAATAACGTAGGTCGTTTATGTACGATTTGTATTTAGAAGAGCAGAAGTCAAACATTATCATTAATACAAACTAGTGTAGTTTCGCATTTATAAAGTAGTAGATTCAGCCAATAATGTTTGGATGTGAATTTGAATAGTGTACAATTTGTAATCCACGCTAAATCCACAATATTATTTGACATAATATAAGGCAATAAATTTTAGTTAATAAAAGATAGTCGTCTTGATCGTCTCTTTGAAGAATAGATCTGTAATCCGAAGTTCACTACATCTTTGTGGAAACGGATTTTAAGATGAAAAAAATTTTCTTCTCTCAGACACGAATGAGGAAATGAAATCCTCTCGGAAATCGTTTTCTTAATGATATTTTTATTAATTGCTCTAGTGAATGGAATGTTCGCTGGGTGAATGGAAATCTAACTGAAATTAAAGGAGAACGAATTACGACACAGTCAAAATGCTAACTAACACAACCAACATTTTAATGACGTGAACCACCATACACATAAATTAGAAATAGGAAAATATAGATAATATAGATATGTAGAATGATAATTGTTTTGCATATTCTGACTTATAGAATTAAGATTTTTTTCCTGCATTACTGTCGTCTATGATGTAAAAAGTGGAATGTTTGTTACAAAAAACAAACAAATAAATGATGGAAAATTAAGTAAATTATCGATAAAATAAAGATATAAAAATTTTAGACTTATAATCAAACAAAATAATCCGAAGTCAAACTAAATAATATAAACGGAGTTGATGCATAAACAGTTCAAATCCCCTAAGGATGAGAAGCGTCAAAACGTGAACATGTGCAAGGATTTTAAAATGGCGTTACGGAGCTTTCTTGTAGATTTCCACAGAAAAGACTAAAGTTAATGTAAATACTAAAGTGAAGGAATTAGTCCAATAGACAAAAAAAAACGAGAGAGAGAGAGAGAAAGTAAAACGACCTAGGCGGGTGGAAACGTGTAACCACTTCATTGGCAAGTCACTTGACAACCATTACATAAGCATAACGATATATGAAATGGAATGGAAAATATCACGGCAAGACGATTCAAAGACAAGCAAGATTAAGAATAAGAACTTAAATGACCACTACTGATCTACAAAACACCAACAACAATACAAATTATCTTGAACATGACATGTGCACGACCGCTTATTACTAACCCTCCTTCCATGTAGACTACATCAAGCTTAAACTAGTGATGCAAAACCATGGCACACACATTATCATATAGGTTTCTCCATCTGCAGCATAAGAGAAAAGATAACGAGAAACAAACAACTTTTCAAGGATTCTTATTAGCAAAACAAGTTATGAACTTCTAAACACAGAATAATGTAAAATTTATGGAACCGAACAATTTAGCAGGATTAAGAGAGTCACCCGTGAAAATAAATAAATTTACGATATGAAATTGGTTTTTACTATCATTACAATTTTTAATTAAACTTTGTGGAAAATTAAGTTCTTTCAGATGTAATTTTTTTTATATAATGTGTCGACGTACTCATATAAAAAAATTTTTTTTTCAAAAGTAGGCGAAAGTTCAAGGATACTCATTAAACAAAATACTTATTATTCGTACTACGACACGTTGAAAATATGAGTTACCATTGTGACGCATTCTTAGAGTTTGTTTTAGCATCCAAAATATAAGGTGAGGAATAAAGTGTTGCGATATTTGGAGGTTGTAATACTTTATTAACGTACATTTTCTTTAGAAATAACACTGTTATCAAAATATATACATCAATTCTTAAATGACAAAAGAATTATTTGCTACATATTCGAATTATGATTTATCGGATGCAAATTTCAAAGCGTTTGGAAAAGATACATTAGTACATAGTTTTACAATGATGACTCATGATAAAATTTATGTTATAGTGAGATGAAAATTTATCATATAAATTAAGTTCCGGATTAATAAAAAACCCTTGACTTGAAAAACAAAGAAATTTTCGTAGAAAAATATTTTTTAAATGTATGTCCAATTTACCCGACAAAACGAACATATTGTCACTTTACATACAAACCATAAATACTTATTCCAAACTATTTGACAGTCAATGTAATGATAAGTATTTCTTCACTATAAAATAACTTGGGTATATATTAACATTTTCTTTGCTTAGGTTGAAGTCAAATTACCTTTAAATTCGCGAAACTCAAGAATTTATAATATAAAAAGGAACCAATCGTGTTGAAAGTAATAAAAATTCTACGTTTCAGCACGTCGTAGAATTCTGAATAATATTACCCTACAAGTAAATATTGGGTAAGCTATATGCACGACAGCGATGGACAATTCCTAACATACACGACGATAAGAGTTTGACTTAGTAACATGAAACACTTCAACTCTGCACACGATTTTTTTTAACTTGACTCTGAAGCTCAAGATTCGCAATTCAAATATATACTAAGAAAAAAAATGCTTAGGATTATCTCCTTATGTAAAAAATTATATCCTGGATTAAAAAATAATCATATAAATTTTAATATAGTTCACAAATTATATAAGGCTATTTCTTCATTGTTATGTATTGCTAGCAGTACTACGCACATGAATGTTTCACGCCATACTTGAGACTAGCTTGATTTATCTATAGCAGTTCTATCAAGTCATCTCACCAGCAGTGCCATCATCATTCCGTCCATTGAACACTCTCTTTTCGCTGCCTGTTCACCGGTTGAGTCGGTGGAGCAGTTCCAGCGTAAATTACAAGACGCTTCTTTTGCGACTGAGAAATTTAATTTTGGCGGAAGTGCATTTATTCCGCGTTAGCAATGAAGTAGATGGGGCTCTGGAGAGTCAGAAAGTACTGTTCCCAGACAGAGAGAAGACGCAAAATTGGCTGTAAGAAAAGTTAGAGGAGAATAAAAGAGCGTTCCATGGAGTCTTAGAACGGAGAAAAATTGAGTTGGAGAGAACGTAAAAATTGTTATTCGATAAAAATTCTTATAACGCGATCTGTTGCATAAAAATCAATGAACAAGGAACCACTTTGATTTATGGTTATTTTATTAGTAAGTAGCTATGTCACTGAACTTTTTAGATATAATTTTAAGTCAGTATCACCACTTTCTTCTCCGACGTAAATCACTATATTAATTATTAATGTTACAAGAATACTTATTGTATTTTAGTTCTGGTCATAGGTGCAAATTCAACTAAATTATACATCTAACCTCAATACATATATAGATATGTATACTGCATTGCGTACCATTTATCTAAATTTATCATAATCATACCTAACTATCCCATACCATGAAAGATCGTATAAACGGCAAACTTTAATTTTTTGTAATTATAAATTTGTTTCCATTAAATTTTACTAATTTTTATCTAATTCCAAATTCTTATTATTCCTGTAACTACTTATGTAATTTAGTGATATATAAAACTGTCATTTATATTGTTTAGTAATGAGGAAGTGAACCACCCAAATTTAAACCAAGTCAAGGAATCCAAATTTAATTTTAAATCAAGGAACTATTGTTTCGAATAAGATTAAAATTTGTCTGCCAGAATGAATTAATTTGTAATGACTTGCTTGCCTTAATTACCCGTAGTGTCCCAACCATTTCATTGCTTCTTTCCTGATCATTTCTGACATTTACACTTCGGTGAGTACAATATAAATAGGCAAATAGTCCAAAATATAAATTTCCATTCTTCATTAACACATCTCACACTACCATCTCAACATATACATTTTTCAGTTAATACGGAAGCAATAGGTAACTTTTATGTAAGGTTATTTATTTGCACATGGAGTACTCACATAGCCATTTAACATTTCGGCTAATTAATAGTCGGTTTTGGTACTCAGAATAGTACTCCATGTTGTGTTTTCCTTGTCTTTCCAGGTGACCTTGCCTGTTTCGTTCTTCCTCTCGAGTTTCCACGAAAATGGCAAGAATTTCCCGTGGTCTAGTGAAAGGTAAATTTTTAAGAAATATCGCGTATTATCTTCAAGATAGTTTCCGACCATTTCACAAAGTTTGATGAATCTCCATCAAACGGTATGGATTTGCATACTAGACAAGCATTCAAAGACACATTCATTTATTACTAACCGACCCTGCCCGCTTTGCACGAGAATATATTTTTACTGATATGGTTTTCCCTTTTAATACAATTTAGTGTAGAAAAATTAGGAAATGATATCTTAATTCGTGACATGAAGCGAAAACGTAAAAAAAATCTCATGTTACTCTATTTCACCCCTTTGAAATCGGAATTTCAAAGCGAATGAATGTTGTGGGAATGAAAAGCTGGGGAAACGGGAATAACTTGAAAACAGCCTATCACGAATGAACGTCGTCCACCACAGCAAATTTTACTTGTATCAACCGTCACGCGTCGTGCGCTGTGCTCTGCGCCACGAGTCGCTTTGAAATTTTTACATAGTTGAACTATATCAGAAACCTTTGCAGACATGTGCACAACAACTTGCGAAAGTTTCGTTACAATCGGATGAATGGCATAGGAACGCGTAGAGGACAAACAAACAAACATTCAATTATATTTAGTAAAATAGATAGATAGATAATCCATTTATATTACTTTTCATTTTTCTGTGAATTCATATTTTTACACACCCCGTAAAAATTTCTTTGCCTTTTTCGAACACTCAGATCAAATCTACACTTTCCTCAATCCTAACTTTTTGATTATGTTTGTTATACCGTTTATGTTAGTTACACACACAAACGTGCTCTCAATCGCTGCTCATACAACGCAGAACCCCACGTCGCCTTCTAGGTCACGTCCAGTCGTTTGAAACAGAATCAAGTCAATCTCGTTAACTGAATTCAATACCGAGTCGTAAGACGGAAATATATCCAATTTTGAGAAAACAAACAACTATCTCCCAAAGTCTCATGTTGTGTTGTATCGGAATCGCCAGTCAAAAATTTTATGTAGCAATTTTTTTCAAAGTACACGTCGCATGAAAAAGTTTTAATAAGACAAATAATGCCATCTATTTAGTAAGTCCCTCTCTACTTTAACTGAATGTGAACCTAGAAGTCATGTCGATCATAAAAATGCCTATTTTATAACAGATGTGGTCTCTTTGTTTTATCAAGATAATTTTTAATAGGAAAATAACTTCATAAATGTCCAATTAAACTTTTCTATCATAATTCTTTACTATTAATATATGGTAGTAAAATATTTTAAAACAACTCACATTGGTTTTAAATCATATACGAAATCGAGAATAAAAAACAGTGCAAAATCATTGTCATCAACTTTGTTCGTTTATAATACGTGTAAATTATTCTTATTAAAGTGTAGAATAAAATAAATGTTTTTCATTGCGTAATTTTATCTTTACTTTTTTCATGGTTTACAATTTTGTGGATATTGTCTCATTTTTTAGTTCTTTATAAACATTTTTATCATAATATTTACTTACATGATAGAAAATTCATCTTAAATTTTACAGAAGATAGCAATTTGGTACATTTCAATGCTCTCAATACTTTTCATTGTTTAATTATGCGTACGAATTAATCATGTGTTATCAAAAGTTTTCGGTAACTCACTACATTTTATATTTAATAAGTGGAAGCGTGAATGAATCTTTAGGAATGGTGAACGAGATGTTTGTTGAAAACTGGATTACTGAAGAAAGTCTTTAAGAAAACGAAACATATAGAAATAGAGCTGGGATATACTACGCTTCAGATAAGGAGCCTCCCTTACAAAAATCACACTGATTCTAAAGATTAGGAGCTTTGTCAGGAAAGAAACAATTGGAAAGCTTCTTTTCACAAGACAAAAAAAACACAAACATTTTTCTTTGAAGACTGTTATAGAAATTCTTCCATAACTTCACTAGAACATTGATTGTGGACGCGTATTTTATCGAACTTGCCATTCGATTAAAACTCTTGTTGAAGACTGTTTCAAAGATAGCTACATGCCAATGATAGAATGAATGATGAACACCTGAAAGTCCGTTATTTTACTAATAGATCACTTTGCTATTAAAACGTGCTCAACATTCGAGCTCACACCAGAGAGAACACCACGCCGTACCCAACGATGCATTTAACATTCCCGTCAACTGCCTGACTTCCCTCACAGCGTAAGCGTCCACCCTGGCGGCAGGGGATGGAATAGACACTAACTCACGGATTCGCCACTATTTTCGTTTTATTCCACTTCTCCCAGGAACTAACTAAAACGCGGGATTTGCTTATGAGGAAGAATCTATGATACTGCATCGGCGCAGAAAGACTGTGGATGCACGACAAGCTATTAAAGATCGGAGCCTAGTAGATTCCTATCCAAAATTTCATAAAAGCAGATTTTCAGTAGCAAAGACTCAACAGTGACTTAGGTAATTTAAAATTTCCTGCATTTGAAAAATACGAATAATGTCGATTAACAGAACGTGATGTAAAAATTCAATGAAATACGAAAGCGTAAAATTCAGCTATTTTAATATTTATTCCATTACATATAGTTATATTAAAGTTTTTAGGATCTAGACAATTGTATATCTCGTAGTTTGATACGTACTTGTATAATATTTTTTTGTGTTTCCTTGAATAGAAATTTGTTGGTATTGTATTGAAATTATGATACAGCTAACGTTTTTTGTTATCTTAGAAGCATGCTGAAATATTAAACCGCCTCTACCTTAGAACTTGGAATGGATGGGTTGGTCCCTTGCTTGCTTCCAAAGAGTAAATTAGTTTTTTATTCGACGTAGTTTATGTAGTTCCTAACTGTTTTTTGACAGTAAATTTATTTATTTACTTACTTTAAAACAATTAGCTTTGAAGTATATATTTATGTACGTATTTGAAGTTCGTATGAAAAAATATTTTGAGTGTCTAAAATAAATGTATAATACTTAAATATTTACTTAGACGCCTCCTCTCTTTTACGTTCTATCCCCTTGAATATCTGTTCTGGCTACAGTACCCTTGATGGTTAGGATGTTATACAGTCTAGAGATTTGACGAAACCTTGCCTTGCACTCGAAGTAACTATAAACTAATGAAAAAGGTTTTGCAACTCTCAAGATATAGGGCTCGGGGATGCAAGTAATACTTGTATTACTAGAATTGACCACTAGAGGACGACACGTGCTCTAATTGGCTAGAGAAGTGGATGTTCTTTCGTCAAAGAGATCTCTCGGGAGAGAAACTTCGACGCGTGAAGTGCCAATCTCGCGACTTCTGGACCACTACGACTGCGCGCACCTGAGGTGACTAAGTGAAGACTGGCGTTAACGTTTTACGACCACTATGAAGAAGACGGTTACATGCCCGGAATTTTAGTTTTTCAGTAATGTGGTGTTATTTAAAAAATACTCTCCCATTTATGGTTTAATTGAGTTATATTTGCACACATTTTCTTCAATATTTATGTCAATGATTGCTATATATTTTAATACTATATTGATACTATACCAACGGAAATTCACTCCGTGTGTCACGAAAGTGAATAATATTGCGATAAAAGGGTAGGAAAATGGAAAATGTCTCGATGTTTCTTGGAATTTGCAGCTATCCTTTCGATATCAGAATTTATGTACTCGATACTCTTACCCCTATAAGTGATTTCCGGATGGAATCCTATCGAATATTCCTTGAACATGAAATATGTTTTATGATTATATTAATTTTTATAAATTAAGTTTTTTAATTATATAAAAAGATACATTTTTGAAAATATTTTCAAAATATGTGACTATATCAGATTAGTTAGCCTCTCGTTTTGTTGAATAGAATGGAACGTAATACGCAGCGAAGTATATAATTGAGACAATTCCGCTGATTCAATAACTAAAAATGCGCTTAATTAGTCAGATAATTTTACATCTTTATTCAGGATTTTACCTTCATTTAAAACTGGTGATTAATATTAGCGTCCACGATCGCAAATAATACGTTTTGTTTCAGAGTTTCAATGCTGACTATAATTGAATTACCTATACAAATCATTCTGCTGGGGTGTTCCATTTTTTCTGAAGTAATAAACTTAGTTGTTCGAATTCGAAAAGTATTGACTTCAGTGAGCAATACGTCATCGACACAAACGAATTCCTGTGATGCACCGGAGAGAGATTCCCTGTGACGTTAGCGAAAGATTTAGTGGCAGAGATCTGTTCACAGCGTTGAGGTACGTTAGCCTCAGTTAATGATAACAAGGCTCTTGCGTCTGACCGCAAGCCCCATTGACTTATTCAGTGAGGCACTGACAGCCTATGGAGTTGAAAGCACAGAAATGGTGGCAACGCAGTGACTCCAACGTAGGACATTGGTCACCCACAATGGTATGTGTTAGATTCTAAATCACGATGGGAAAAATTAGCGACATATTTATGACATTATAAAAAAGGTAGGTTTACCTTTGTTTTAAATTCTCATGTAGTTTTGATGGGGTTTACTAGATCAATAGAGGATTGCCTAGATATTTCCAAACAACATACGATGAGCGGAAAAGCTAAGAATAATATATAAAAACAATAGAATGAATATGCCGCCATTTTAGCAGAGCAAAACTGCCAGGAGAAGTGCGTAATAACATAGCCAATTATGTGGGTCAAAGAATTGAAGTCAAACCCCAATAAGCGCATTCTAAGCTACCTTGAATTGTTGTACTGCGCATTTATTAGGCATTTGAAGTCTCATCGGTTGTGAATTGAATTCAAGTTTCATCATCTCCTAGGACACAAATTTTACATTACACGGGTTCAGATGGTAAATTGTATATTTGGAAAACTATAAGCAAATTACTTACTGGTAAGTATAATTCTAACCATATATTTTAAGGCGTTTTAATTATGGAGTTCCTACTATTGCAAACTGGATATAAATTTCGCGTTCGCGTAAACAATACCCAGCAGGCTGTTATATTCTTTTCGATTGCAAAAAACAAGAAATATCCTTGTGTAAGAGTATTTTAAACGTAATACTTTTTGATGGCGAGGTTTTAGCGGAAATATCCGTTTGGGTGTTTCTGATACCAGGATATTTTAGATGGTGTGCGTCTGTTTTAAGGTACGTGCGCTGAGATTCTCACTTAACAGATGAGTCACTTTGATTTCTGTTCCGCAAGCAATAATATTACAATTTATTAAATTCAATCGATATAATAGAAGATCAATAGGGGATTTTATCGCATGTATTCACGGTCGTGTTTCCTCACAATGAGAAAAAACATAAAGGGATATTACATTTCTATAGGGTGAGGGCATGATAGATTCTCATGATGTTCAAAAACCTGAAAGTTTATTTAAATTATTTTATTTGGATATTTTGCTAATCTTGAAATTATAATTGTATTTTTATTAAAGAATTGTTTGTTTAACTGACATGGTAAGCAATTTGGCTTTAATATTGTAATCGTAAATACTAGGTTTCTTACCAGTATCACGCACGCGCTCTTATTGTTGAGTGCCAGAGGAAATATATAGGTACTAGGTAAATTGAACCTAACTAATATTCTGTGTGAAAACACGAATTTTATTTTATGTCAAACTGTTCCACAAAAAACTAAAGAGACCTAATATTCTGTGTGAAAACACGAATTTTATTTTATGTCAAACTGTTCCACAAAAAACTAAAGAGACCTCTAAAAATATCTGCGTCAATTCTACATTTCATTATCATCGTAGAAAATATCTATATTCCTGTGTTTACTGATGGGTCGAAGCAGGTCGATGGTGTCGGCTGCTCCATGGTGTTCCCACGTAAGACCAGTAGCTACCGTGACTTGTGCAGCATTTACACTGCTGAGTAGTACGCCACATTGAGTGCACTACGATCAACAAACTGCTCCCGCGGATCAAATTTGCTCTAATATTCTGAGCGCCCTTCAAGAAATCCAGAATATGTAGCGAACCGATAAATTGATCCAGAACATCCGGAATGTACTGTTATTTCTACTAAGTGACAGAAATAACATTACGTTTTGCTGGATTCCCGGACAAGATAAGTCGGAGGAAATGTGGTAGCAGACGTTTCCGCGCAGACGTCACGCTTCAAGAATCGTGTGGATTTCTCTACGATTCCAAAAGGGGACATCCTAAATTGCATCAAGACAAGGATTCTGAGTGAATGTAACAAAGAGTGGTTCACTGTTGAAGGGAATAAGCTCCAGCTTATCAAGTCATCTGTTAAGTCATGGAGCAGTTCCTGTAGGTCAGCAAGGTGCGAGGTCTTACTCACCCGCCTGCACATGTGATATTTTCCTCTCTGTTATGGATATCTTTTGCAACTCGGTGATCAACCCGTATGTGAGGAATGTAGTTCTTCTCTGACAGTGCGTCACCTACTAACTGATTGCAGAAAATACACGAGAATACGGAGAAACATTGGTCTTGATGCAGATTTACCAACAATTCGCGAAAATGAATCGGATCATGTAAAAAAAATATTGAATTTCATAAGTAGATCGGGGCTCCCCGATCCCCACAAGTTCTCGGGAGAGTTTAAATTTGCATTCTTCTTTCTTATTCCTTATCTCCTTATTTTTCATTCATTCTTTTCCTTTGTCTGAAAATTATAATTTTCAAAATTTATTCATTTTTTATATAATGTATTGGTCAATTTTATCATCTTTGTGATTAGATATTTGGTGAATTCAGGAGGGTTTTTGAGTAGGTATGGTGGAGTTATTCGGCGAGTCCCACACACGGGGAGACACGTGAATGCATGAAATGTGACACCTAGTCGCGATAAAGCATATAGTCACGCTCAAAGATTATCGATATTCAGAATGGTGACGAAGAAAATGTCGATTGTATCGATATCTGAAGAACACGTTCCGCCAATCATCTTCAGTCCCTGAAGATATAGTTCATTCCTTTCAATTAGCATCTTCTTGAACTTCTTCAGCTTCCTCAACCACGCAGCGCTCCAGGATGTCTTCTTGGATTGTTGGTAGTCCAGGAGCGCGACAGGTGGCAGCATCGCGCCCACGCCGAAAGAATTCAGGATAAACCGGAAGGATTCATATCAGCCGTCCATCTGAGCGAAGGATGTGCACCATTCAGGAAGTTCTAATAACACTCGGAGAACTTCCAACTACACAATTAAATACTTGGGAATTGTAATAGATAAGAAACTTCATTTTTGGAAACATTCAGAATACGTCACAGAAAAAGTGAAAAAAGTGTATTATGATATATGAAGGACAGATATCAGCAGTTTAACATTACTCATAAAGAATTGATAACGTTATACAAAAGAGGTTTGCGACCAATTATTTTTATGGATACAGATTATGAGTTTGGGGACTCAGAGCTGCATATGTGCATTTTGAAAACAAAAGAAGTGAGCATAGATTGTACTTATTGAAAATGAGTGGTTGCTATAGCACAGTGTCCACAGATGCACTAGAAGTCGTGACAGGTTTATGGCTAATACATTTACATATACGGACGATAAAGTGCAGAAGATTATTAAAAAAGTAGGGGAAAATATATGTAAATGGAAAGGTGCTAGAAGGGACGGATGGAAGAATTAACGGAAGAATGGAAGGTGCTGGAACGGACGGACGAAAGAATTAACGAAGGAGTTGTTAGTGGACTGGCAAACGCGATGGGACAAAAGTAGTGAAGGGAAAAGGAGTTACGAATATACATAAGTGATGTAAGATACCGAGACAAGAATACAAAATGGTTTATGCCAAACCCATATCTGATGGAATTCATTATTGGACATGGCAATTTTAACTCGTATTCATATAGAATCGGAAAAAAAGAGAATGGGATGTGTATTTGTGGACAAGGAGATGAAACAGAAGACCACTTACTATGGGATTGGGCACTGTATGGACTGGAGAGAAAGAGGGTTTTGGATGAGTTTTTGGAAGATCCAAATAAGCAATTTAAGAGAAAAATCCAAATTATTCAAGCATAAACAGGTTTATGAGTTATTCGAACAGTATGCGCAGGAGATTTGAGTGTTACGTAACGTATTAAAAAAAGAGGGTAACTGATAAAACAGTGTTACTGGTAGTAAGAGAAGAATGGTAGAGAAAATACAAGAGATGCATAACCCCGGAATGACATTGTTAAAGACGGGTTTAAATAAATTATGATATAATAATTGAGTTTTGAGAGTTAGTGTATTAAGTAAAGTAAGATTTAAAAAAACTGAACAAAAAATTGACTACACAAGACAAAAAGAATCACATCAAGGATCTACTGACAACAGAAAACAAACTCGCGTCTCCAGCGCACTGTGAATTTGCAATCAGTGGACGACGGTCTTGTCCACGCGGCTACTCATCAACAACTCAACAGTCTCAATCAGATCATTTCATCCCATCCTAGTCAATGCGCCCAGTATATGTACCAGCGCGGCATGACATTTTCCAGGTAACCACTTCTAGAATGTTCCGGCGGCAGCATTTCATGTGCTATAAGAAATAAACATACTACGAGAAATGAATGAATAAAGCGACATATTTTTTATAATATGTAGCAGTTTTTTATCAGCGGCAAACTAATCATTTTGCCACAGTATCCACAAAATTACAATTTAAAAAAATTCTCATTCAGAACGTATGGAAATTACCTCACCTATAGAACAAATGAAGGTTTTATATAGCTTGAAAATACTTTTTACTGAAAGAATTGATCCAATATACGTAATACAAGATAATGATGAAACACGAATAACAGTGATATATCCTACTTAACGTCTTAATACTATCACAGTGGAATGCAATATATGTGAATTGACTTATACTATTTTTATCGAGTGGACTTTCGGTTACTGGTTAGTTCGTCCGAGGCTAATGTTTTAAACACCAGTACTCTCAACGACCAAAACGAATTGTTTTCTTTAGATTGATGTATGCTAATTCATTCACTTTTTTCCCAGAAAATTCGGATGACTTCTCTTGCAGTCGAAGCTTTCGACGGGCGAATATTGCAGTTGCTGTATCAGGAAACACACGCATGCATCATAGAGACTTATGTTTTATGCAACACAATTCTTTGCTCCACCGTTCAAACTTTGGCTACCAGAAAAGATTTCTGATCTGTCCGGCACAGAATCGATTTTATGAATAACGTGGAAAGAAATAAAGAAATGTAAAACACCCTGATGCTATATTGCTTTAATTTTAAAAAATGAAATATTAACTAATACTATACGAAAAATACTACGAGTTGTGACTTCACTGAATAGTTTTACCTAATTTTTCGTGTTTAGAAGAAAATAATTGTCAGAAATGTGTACAACTCTACTTCATTATTTTCTAACAACCTTATTTCCAATACATTACAAAAATACTTAGCTTTAAATTTTCTCATCTTTGCCAACTAAATAATAATTATCTTTCCAAAGTATTTTTATAAAAAAATACCCTTCTTAAAATTTTGGAACTCCACCATTTAAGCATATTTGTATCAACGATTCTAGATCAGATCACCCAAATATTATTGGCAGAGAAACAACTTAACTTCGCACTATCGAGAACCGACAACGTTAACAAACACCTAATAAATATGAAAACAATAAGGGAGGGCTCTAATGATCGTGATATTCGCTAGCCCTAAAGCCCCAGTTTAAAAAGAAACAGAAGGGAAAAAACACAAATTAATATGGGTTATTCGTTCTTACTTGGTAAACAAAATATTTCAAACGAAAGTTGTACGTTTTTAGCTCTTTAGTTTTTAAAATATACGTGTTACCATCTAAAATCGATTTCAGGACTAATTAGTTTGTTCTAGGCCAAACTAGTTTGTTTTTTGCGTATAAATACAGATATGACAATTTTGCCACAGTATCCACAAAATTACAATTTAAAAAAATTCTCATTCAGAACGTATGGAAATTACCTTATTATATTATTATATTATAGTTTATATTACAGTGGATAAGTGAAGTGATTTGTATTACACTTACTGAGGTGAAAATAATGTATCCTGAGTGCAATTTTTTATGTGATGTTATTTCATTCCGTTTGTAATTAGGAGTAAGCAAGATTTCATAGTTCTATTAAGAAAGAAGTAACTAATATTTTATTTTACTTTTTAAGATGTTCTTGTTATTAGTATTAAAACTTACATCTTCCCAAGAAATGTCATATGTTTTCATTTACTGCAATTGTTTTCTTTTTACTTTCTCATATAATATAGAGAAAGAATTCGAATTGCGAAAAAATGCGGTAACGAAATTCTGACGGAAATATCGGTTTTTGGATGTCATCGATACTAAAAATTTGGTTTCTAGCATGACGTCCGTCAGTTAATCTGTCCAACTCTGTGCAATGATTCAGGCTAAACGAATGGAACAATTTCATTTAGCTTTCATATTTAGAATAGTATCTCCACGATGTCGATGCACATGATCAGGAATTATTTAAACCTTAATATAAATATATTTCATTTTGGAAAATTCCTCAAAATCGACTCGAAATTATTTCTTCAAATTTCTTGTTCAGAAGTGTAATTAGTATTATTACAACCGCATATGCGGTATATCGCTTGAAAGTCTGGTGTATACCAGAGAAATTATTTCTCTTTACTGCACTATCACACTTTTTGTACTATATGGTGAGACTTGAAAACTATTTGATAGTGTATACATAGCAAGCATTGAGAAAATATAGCTGTAGAAAACCAAAATTCAGATATAATAATGGAAAATTTATAGAAGATCGCAAAACCCACTTTAGTTGCAAAACGGCATGAGCGCGTGACTACAGAGAAATTACTCCTATGTAACCCGTAAAGTGATAATTATAAGACTGAGTTATTGCTGAGTGACTTGAAAAAATATTGAAGGAATGAGTTTTAAATTTTAAACTTAACTATTAAGGTAATTAAGTTGAACAGAGGCCGATAAAAAATTAGGTTTAGTTTTATTACTTTTTACTTTTATATACAATTAATATAAAAAGAATAGTAATCGCGAAAAAATGTCTTTTTAAAATTTGTTTCGATCGTGACTGATTTGGGGTTATGATGCGATACTATTAAATTCACTACAAGTAATACAAAATCAGGTAAGCACTTGCTATTTCATAAACTGTTTGTTGATATTCATGTACAATAATTTTATCGACTCAGTTCAGAAAGGGGTAAGTTGGGGTTTCCTATAACCCACTTCGCAGCTCTCTGGCGGGATTGAAAATTGAACCACTGTTGGTACACATATACAGATAATATGTTACAGTATTAAATTTGAATATGTTATTTCTAAAAATGTGTACAACATAATAACTTCCTTCAGTTGTAGAATGGTGATGAATTATAAATGTGGGATTATTGATGAAGACAATGAAGCAGTTCATGTCTGAGTACTTTGTCGGCCCTACTAAAACAAAATCTTCGCCTGAAATAATGATATACTAATTTACCGCATTATGCACTGAGGAATATTCCTTTGTTATTTTTATTTAATATAATTATTACTCAAATGTTCCAAATTTGACCAAATATCGCTAAATTAATTTTTGTGCACTCAACTGAAAAAAATATAATTACGCCATATAATAAAAAACGACTATACGACTTTTAAATCATATTTCAAAGGCCTTGAAATCTTAAATACCACGTCATTCCCCGGTCATATACTTAATCTCCATATTTCACACTTTTTACTGAATCAATTAATAATTACTTTTTATATAATTTTTTCATGTTTTACAAATAAAAAGCGCAAAAGAAATTACCAACAATACATTCACCTTCTAAGAGTAAGTCCTTCCCACCCTTCTAAAAGATGTTGGAAATTCCTTGTTTTATTCGTGAGGCAGCAAATACAGTATGTTTCAAGGAATCTACGTTAAGGACAAGACAGAAGTCCGGACGAGGTACGGCGAAACTTGGGCGTCTCGAAGTATGCTTTCAGCAGAAGAGGAGAATGAGGTAAAATAACATTACGTGGCTCTGGATAAAAGATTCTATGAACTGTGAATATAGAATACCTTGTGCTCCTTGGACGAATTGAATGTTACTGTACACTTTTGTACTGTAGACAATAGTCAAAGATTTCACAAGATCGTATCTCAAGCTAAACCATTTGTCATGTTGAAACCATCAAAAACCAATAGGCTGTCGATTTTAACAGACAGAAAGTGAACTAATATTTCAATGATCTGCAAACCGTTTTATAGAGAATAAAAAACAATAACATAGATTCACTCCTTGCCGTGGATACAATCATCTCAAAACCCTAATCTTGCTCAAAGTATACCATGCGCTAATTTCGTGGCCGTTTCTATGTATTTGCTTATGTCACAATGACAAGAGATTTAAAAGCCCATCAGGAAAAGCTATGAAAAAATTTACGTGCTGTATTGTAAAAATAAATAATTGCATTATTAAACAACCTACTTTCTGCTCTCCAATAACTGACCGAAACGTAGACATGTAATAAATAAAACATGCATTTTGAAAAAATGAGACATCATGAAGTTATGAAGTCAGATATAACTAATGTAAACGACTGTGACTATGTTAACAAAAGTGAACCTCTTAACGATTTCCGTTGGATCAAAAATAGACAATACCTTTCAAATGGACCGTCATTAATAGGATGTTATGATCAACAATTAATCAAATCCTAATAAATAAACGCTCTTTATCGTCACAAGTAAACTTTCAATGTCCTTTTTAACAAATGTGTGGAAAAACTGCACATTTTGCCCCGATTTTAACCTGACATTTACTTCATAATTTTGTCAACATTCCCTACGACTTCAGGAATATCCGAGAATTGCTCTTTCTCGGATATATCCCGGTAGTAAATCGAAGAGCAGTCTATATTTGACCGAAAAAGTAAATTATCTGCTATACTTGATAGAGGACGTAAATTATCTGCTATGATAAGAAGAGCGAGCTCTACGCATCCCCTTTAAACCTGAACTGCCAGGAAAAACTCAATATCAGTGTGGCATGAGGACAAACGTGACATCGTCCATCAACATTCGAGAGAGTCGCAGCTTCCCGTTGGTAGATAGCAAGAACAAACTCCTGAAAAATGACGTAACTTTCGAAGTAATCCGCGAAAACTAAACCTTTGGTTATAACAGGTGACGAGAAAAGGTCGAATAGAATTGATACCGAGAAAGTATCGAAACTTTGGGTTTCTATATTTGATAGCCAAGCTCTTTAAATAACACCAAACACAACTACTATTCTAATGATGTAAATAAATGTAAGTATTATGGGTCAGTAAGGAAAAAAAGGTTAAATTTGCTTAGCAATAAGTTCATTTTAGACTATGAGCTGAGTAGTTTTATTACAGAGCAAATCATAGAATAAACATATTTATTTATTTGAGTTAATATATTAGTTCATGAACTGCTCTATATATGCTAGAGCATATGGGTTTAAACCATTTCAAACTGGTTACTTCTTAATGTTTTATGCGACATTCCATAATATTATGCGACAATCACGTGTTATTCAAATGCAAGTGATATCTTACAAAAAAAAAATATTTTTATGTGTTTGCTTATTTCAAAACTTCCCATGTATCCGTCAAGAAAACGTAGTACATACCGGAGAAAAATTAATTGGGATATATAATTTCTCATATGATTCTAAAGATGAATGCTTTTTGATAGCTGGCGTTCTTAGAGCAGAGGGATTTTATAGTTCACAAGTCGCCATTAGCGACAGTGGCTCCCTCGTGTAGTGATTAATGGGTTCTAACAAAAGAAGGTCGCACAATGCCTCACGTTAAACGAATCCCTTGAAATAATCTAGAAGATTCATGGCGATTTATGGACTTTTAAAAAGTAATTAGATTTATACATTGCTGGTAACACTGAAGTATTAGCTCTCACGGAGACAGACTACCTGTCGGTCGAGCGAAATCTGATACAGCATTAAAGGAAGAGATCAAATTCACGGATCAAACGGAAAATTGGTCTATGTCATCTCAAGAGGAAGAGGAAAATGTCCCATCAATCAAGAGACGATCTGATCGTAATAAATTTCACGAAATTTGTTGAAATCATGCTCAGTGCTTATAAAAACGAATTCTTTATTAATATGATTGATGAGATTAGAAAGAAAATACGACGAGGAAATCCTCTTGGCTACTGATATATTGTTTTATCACAGAAACATTTATTATCATCAAGGTATACGAGTCACCAGAGAAAACTTGTGAGTTCGTGTGAAACGCCGGATAGAAAATAATTCCCTTTTATCTTTTATTTCTTCTCAAAGAAGTGAAATAATGTAAATTTTGTGCAAGTTGTAAAATAAGTTTTAAGAAAGAGAATATTGGAAGGTTTTACACCTCGTATACTTAATCTATGACACACTACTATTGTAATAACCACTATTGGTTATGGGCTGTTAAGTATACTGCAATACGTTAAAATTTCTATTATTTTGAACTTTGTTTGGTTAATAAGGAAAGAATCATATTGTTCAAACAAATCACACGTTTTGATTGAACTCACTGATCAAAGCCGAGAAACCTTACATGTAGCTTTTTTTCATGAAGTTCAAACGACGACAGACAACATGTGTTCTAAACACCAACATTATCAGATATAGCATATAATGGAAAAACGATCAAACAACAATGCCGAAAAAATCAGGCGAATTGGCAAACATTAGTTAACATTATGTAAGATGTAGTATTTTAAAAATTGTGTTAATGTGGAACGTAAGAGTTATTATATTTACCATCCTCTTTGCTCGCGTTCGTAACTTAGGTGAAACAAGAGTCATATCTATATAACATAGGTATTTCGTATTTCTATATTACACAGGTAGATTTTTAATGGCTCAAAAAATAAAAATATAAAAACATTTGGAAATGTGAATTATTTCCTAATCTTCCAATAAAAATGCAGAGGATTTTTTCTTTTACAAGTACACATTGATGGAGAAATAATTTGAATGAATGCATCAAACAGAGCTTTCAAAACAGTCTCTTGGAAGTGGGGGAGGATCGATTCCAGCATTAGCGAATTTATCATTCACTAATTTTCCATCAGTCTACATCAAGTACATACAGACTCAGAAGAGACAAAAATAATACAAATACCTCGAACAATCTAAACCTTACGAATTGGAGCAAAGGGTGATCAGTTTCTTATAGAAACACAGAGGATTGGTTATAATTCTTGGAAAACCATCTGAAAAACTGCTCCACCAAATACTATCTCAATGAAATGTAAGAACATCAATATAATAATTCTAAGTGAATATGAGAGTAAGGGGAGGAACTATACATCAGGATGTTGTAAGCATATATGAAATCTGAAAGAAATACATTATTAGTTCAATGTATTCAGTTCACAGCTCTAAAGGTGTTGTAGCTTGTTGAAATTTCTAATCCCAGATTGCTATTCGTTCTCTAAAGGATTAGATGCGCTTCCTTAAAATGTGGACTGTGCCAAAAAGAGCGATCTCCTTTACTTATCATTCTCTTAGTTTGCCTGGTATAGAATCTAATTATTGTTATTCCTTTTCTTTTTCACATGCTAATAGAATGGCTTTATTTTAATGTACAGACAATCTGCCAGGTACCTTACAGAACTACTGTTATGACTGATAGTTAGATACTTTCTAACTATGTGACATATGTTCAACAAAACGGACTTATGTATCATATGTACCAAGAACCCTACGTCCAAATTGTCTAAAACCTCTCTTCAGGGCCTTAGGCACTATCCCAGTTGCACATATCAGAAAAGGAACGATTTTGACGGTTTCCAGATAAAACAACTCCTTTAATTTTTCAGCCAAAGCAGTATAATTATTGATTAATCTATATCATCCTCATTATTATTATTATTATTATTATTATTATTATTATAAAACGCAGTTCTGATACAAAAATATCGCAAGTTCATTCATCTTAATCTTCTCATGTAATTTTTTTTTTTGTGAATGTGTAGATTCTATCGAGGGTGGTCCACTGTAAAGTGCTTAGAACATTCACATTCTACCACTTGTGACTGTTGTTCTAGACACAGAAGACATATAATACAACGGGAGATTTTTACCGTACTTGGTCTACTGTGGTAAATCTGGGTCGCCTGGTCATCTTGAGCAGAGAGAGAATACGGAGTCGATATATCACTGATTTCTATGGTGGAGTTGGAGGAAGCGAAGCACCGGTGGTCGGAGTCTATGTGTCACGAAGCAGCATCCGGCCGGAAATTAAGCTGTATTGTGCGCGAAGGGTGTAAGTATTTCAAAATATCTGCTCCTCCAACAGTGGATGCGATATGTGCTGCTTCTCGTTCGGGAAACGAGAAGCTAACGTAACTCACGCTATCCATGAACTACAACAACTATACACCGTGAACGTATAATATTAAACGAACAATAATTACATTTATGTGTATTTCTGAAAATTTTCGCTCTTACAGCTCTTTATTGACAAATTTCACAGAAGAGAGGTAACAATATTGTAATGAAAAAGTAAACTAAAATTGTATCAGTCATGAGGAATCATTTAAGTTTTTTTTAAATTATAAAATACGTACTTTTTGGACTCTTAATAACTGGCACATATCAACTTTATCAGTGCAACTGTTTGATTGCTAAAGTTAAGTCTTCCTAAATAAAATATAACTATTTGGTATCTTCTATCTACAGTCCTTGTCTTCTGCCGACTAAATACAATGAGATATTTATATAAAAACTTGAAATATCTCCTTAAAAACTGAAAAGTCCTCAGGGGACTTACATCTAGTAAGTACGTGTTTGGCAAACACGGGACCCCAAATTGAGTCTGGCATTACTTCCACTTACTTGTGCTAGACGGCTTCCTTTCTCTTTCCTGACCTTCCTTGGTCCCCTCTTGTTCATTTCGATCCCGACGCTAGTAGGTTGCGAGGGCTTAGGTATCTTTCATTTTCCTCGTTGTAATGTTTTGGTATATATGTTTTGAGATATGTTTTGATATATTGTAATTCAGGAGGGTTTTTAGTGAGTATGGTTGAGTCATTCGGCGAGTCCCACACGCGGGGAGAGTCATGTTGGCTCTCGTTAGTGCGTGACTGCATTTTCCCTGCCTGTACAGAATTTTACGGCTCTAATGACCTCGATGTCGACGAGCCGTAAAGCCCAACAATAAAAAAATACAATCGTAAATCTGCGTTTGAAAATTTAGAATAATAAATAATTACAATAAATTAAAAAAATAAGTATCATTACATATCCCACACAAGACATGTATGTAAAAGAAAATAGAAACATACAAACAAGGAAAAAGAAACTAAAGGAAGACAAAATAACTTAATTTCACATTACATTGCTTATGGCGCAAAAATAAGTTATATTGGATAACTTTATTAAAATGAGATCTATTATAGAAAATATGTCTATATTTCTGACAAATTTTATTTTTGGTTTACTCCTCAGCCTCACCAAAAATACATTAATGTACAAAGATTCCTAATGGACGAAATTGAAGGTTTTTGTTAGTTGTTACTACCGTAAAACATTTTTCATTCATTTCGTTTGGTCCAGACATTCCATGAATGCATTTCCAAAACATTAGGAGTTATAAAATAAGTAAATATATACTAATTATGTTATAGACGGAAGTCAGACAATATTAGATAACTTTCATGATCTTACAATGTTTATTGTAACAATAAATCGTGAATTTAGTGTTTTTTCAACATTTATGATATTAAACACTATACTCAAAATAATCTATAGTACGATAATAACTTGTACATGTAAAATTACAAACATATTTGCGTAAAATTACAAACATATTGACATTATATATGTATTATAACTCGCAGCTAACTTTTTATCTTATCTAGAAACTTTTGCTGAAATTTTTGAAACCACCTCTGCCTTAGGAATTGCGCTTGATAGGAATTGATGGGATGGTCCCTTGCTTGCTTCCGGAGAGTAAATTAGTTTATTGTCCTTCACGTGGTCATACGCAGTTTGTACTGCTTTTTTGACAAAAGAAAAAAAAATATTATTATTATACTAACATCCTTCATTCAGTGTTAGTTGTCATTTTTCGTGTATTCTCATTTGCTTTTGTCGTTCAGTTGCTAACTATCTCACAACAATGGAC
>NNCF01126622.1:1057804-1072007 GCA_002313205.1 Laupala kohalensis | reverse complement strand
ATATTTGAGTTAAATTACAAACATATTGACATTATATATGTATTATAACTCGCATCTAACTTTTTATCTTATCTAGGAACTTTTGCTGAAATTTTTGAATCCGCCTGTGTCTTAGGGCCCTTGATCGGAATTGATGGGATGGTCCCTTGCTTGCTTCCAGAGAGTAAATTAGTTTATTATCCTCCACGTGGCCATACACAGTCTGTACTGTTTTTTGACAATAAATTTATTATTAGGTAGAGGTGGGCGTGTTGGAGCATTTCTTCGGAGTAGCGTTTCTTCCGATGTCGAGGGAAGACACTTTGCTACCTGACCAAGTAATATATCGTCCTAGGGATCTAACCCGACGCACGTAGCGTATTTGAAATGAGATACCATACTATCATACTACCATACGGTCAGGCGTTATATTAGTGTTAAAATGTAGCCAAAGATACTCCTTACACTTAAATATTTTCTAGCGATCTGCATGTAGGTTTCATGATTACATTTCCATGTTTCTTTCTTTCCCACAAGAATGTTATGAGTTGGATTTATTACAAATACATAACTTCGTGGAGTGATATAGTAAAATTAAAATGATTCAGCGAACCTCCCACTTACCAAATGATTCAACTTGTAATATAGGAAATTCCGAATTTAGAAAACTATCCAATGTGAAATAGGATTTATTTGCCACTATAGGCATTAATTAAAATCGTTCTTCACAAGAACAGGGACTAGACATTTGAAACAGTCGCTTTCAAGAAAATTTTTGACAAGGAAAACTCTGTCCTAAATTAATGTATAATAATAATGCGAATAGATCTGCATTATTGGGACGCCGAAAATTGTATTTCATATTTGCGCACTGTAACATCTTCCACATAAAAATTATTGACATATTATATTGGCCTGGTATAATATACCATTAGTTTCCAATATTCTATTCTGAGTTCATAAGGTCACTGATTTGAACTCAGAATATACCCTGAATGATATGTCATTAACTGAATACTCGGCTGAATAATAATGCGAATGTTAAAAATTTTTATTTTGGATCTAACGTCCATTTACTAGCCAAATTACTACAACTAACCATTTACTACAACGTTCTTCCTAGCTGTCTACTGCATAGCAACTACATACATTGTCTCAATTCACACGTATTTTCACTGTCACTTCACTGTGTGCACATAACAATGGTTCCGATTCTAATCCAAATAACTACGCAACACTCAACATTTACTTTCTCTATTCACGATTCACACATGTTACCTATAAAACCATCAATTGACCGAAGCACCACTTAAGTAAAAGAAAGTTGATCATATATGGTCTGTTGAAAATTCGATAATGAATTCCAGAAACAGTCTTGCATTACGATGTTGAACAAGAACGTTAAGTAGTTTTTTTGCTCTTTAAAATAAATTATTGTCAGGGGATTTTCCCATAACACAGTGGCGTAGAGATATTTTCCCTATCTGACTTTAAATTAGTTTTCACTGCACATCTAACAAGAAAGACCCTAAAAAGAAAAAAATTCTTATAAATGTTAAGAAAAATTAATTATTAATTAGTTTTTAGTACAGACAATATGATGGAATTGTCGTAAGTTCTTAAGTATCATGAAATTAATCCTCATAAATCATTATCTACGAAGTAATTCATTCATTAAAAACTTCCAGAAATTTAGCTGACAGTTTTATCTAATATCGTGTAGGTGTACTAGAAAAACTTCAACTTTGCATTTTAAGAAGCAAATCTCGTTTCCAATGCCAGATTGTTTTAATAAAGTGATTAATCACTTGATCTAAAATCAAATTACTTTATATTGATGATATTAGAAGTGATGTAAGAGTATACTCAATTTTCATTACTTTTACTAACGGTGAATTTAATTGTTTTTTTATTACGTTCATGATTCATAAAAATCATAAAAGACAGATAGCTGTAATAAATAGATCAAAAAAATTTGATATGTAATTGTAAATTATATGACCACTCCTCCAATTTATCAACACTAATTAAGCTGTTCGGTCAGAAAATTCTTCTTCTTCTGCTTCAGTAAAGAAAATAAGTTACGTAATTAATTCTACATACGAAATTGAACGCGTAGTTTGCAAATGATATTAATAAAGCAAAACTAAATTTTGTTCTTTCCTGTTCTTTTACTTACAATCAAATTGGCAATAATTTGGTTCATTGAACATTATAGGTGGCAATTCAATGAAACCACATTTTGCATCAGACGTTCGAGTAATTACTATATTGGTGCAATAACGAGTTATGTTATGAGCATCATTTCTCATCGAAAATGGAATGTGGTCTATTAAAGTTCCATTCCCTAAAGTTTTTGTGTTCACATATTCTGTGGTTCCGAATGAACTGATATATTAATTGTGGTTACGTACGTTCAAAATTAATGAAAATATCTTCGAACATCAATTTTATTTATTTATTAGTCTTTTTATCTTTAATGTATTCAAATACAAAACAGAATTAAGATAAAAATTTCTGGTAATTAACATTCTAAAAATTAACAAACGTTATCATTATTCCCGAGTCAGAATACCATTAAAATATTAAGTCACCATAACTTTCACCTACATACGTCGTTTGGAGATAATATTATAATCACACAAAGTTTCGTCTTTTGAGATTTTTGATGGATATATCGTTTGAACTCCGCGATACGTGAAAATTTAATTTTTAAGAATATCGTCTGATTGACAGTACGTTAAGATTCTGGAGTAACAAATGATCCAATTTCATTCAATTCATACTTTAAATTGAATATTTAGGGTCTCATTATCAGCGATACCCATGACCCAGCGTTTATTTCATTTGTTCTGCACAAGAAGTATACAAGTTGTAATTTTTAAAAATTAGATCCAAGAACTTTCTTTAACCCTTTTACAGATACAATAAACTTTTTTCCCCCAAATTCAGAAATAAATTCATTCTACAACGTAGGTATTCAGATCCCTTCTTTATAAATATTAACAAAATATAAATAAAATATTTCAAAGTTTGGAAATTATAACTTTACGGCAAAACATAAGTAAAAACAAATTATTGAAAAAAAGTATCAAGCAATGACGCGACGTAAATTAAATAACACTTTTATTTTGTTGACAGGGTGCTTTAAATTAAATAATTGGAAGGGAGGAGATGAGAGTTGTATCATTTAATGAGTCAAACCAACCATAAATAAATTCTTATTAATTCCGTTATTTACGTCCATTACATCATCTAGATATATAAATACATTACAACTTACGACATTTTTTGAACGAACACAATATATTTTTATTGCGTTTTGCTTCTACACAACGTTTTGACTCGAGATTGGAGTTATCGTCATATGATGTTTCATTGTTCTGTCACAATCATCAATCACAGAGCAGATTTAAATGAAATAAAATTGGCACTAAAAATCATAAAAGACACATAGCTGTAATAAATAGATCAAAAAAATTGTCATTATTAGTCCAGGTTGTAGTTGCAGGTCAATGGGGAAGACAACCATACATAGACTGGCTAAACAAAGCCGCGAGGGCAAGTTACGCGTGGTACAGACTTGGGGGGTTCGAAACTCAGAAAATCGATAGTACTATTGAATAATATTTGCCCACTCTGCAAAGAATATGAAGACTGGATTCATATCCTATTACTCTGCGTTCCAACCGAACACTCTTGAAAACTGGCTGCGCGAGGGAGACTTTGAGACCGCGAGATGTAACGTTGGGTATCGAAATTATGAGGGATAATTGATCATTGGAAGAGCAACTCCTTGGAATCTTCTTCAATATAGTTAGAGGACAGAGAGATAAAAGAATTGCCGAATTAGAAGTAGTGGAAGAGAATAATTCTGCGGCCTTCCTGAATTGTGTTACAGGTCCTTTAATTCTGGTGAATGAAGAATACGAAGAGGAAAACGATGACATATAGTTTGTTTAAATAAACAAGAACAATATTTAGTGATGTATAAATATGTAATGATGTGTATTATGTAAATGTGATAGGTACTTAGCGACAGAGTGTCTGCATAAATGTGTAAATACGTAGGAATATGTAAATATGTACAAAAATTTTCTTTATTTTGTCCGTTGGTTATCAGTAGTTCCCAACGGTGCTTAACGAACACACCAGTTGCCATAATATTTTATTCTATTATATTCATATTTGTGGTAAATTCCATAAATTGAACTTTATTTTGTTATTCGTTAACATTAGAATATATTGCTAGATCGTACACGATTATGACTGAAAGTGCGGACGGCGTAACTGGCAATTTCCTTAAGGGTGAATACTAGAATATTGTAAGCACAGCCCACGGCAACTACAGAGCGAAATCACAGGTGAATGGACCTTTAGATCCGCCACCAATAAGCGCTATTGTAACCATATTGTAAATAGCAAATAAAGCCCTTTTCAATTCAATGGTTCTGTTTAATTTAATTTTTTGTTACTATTTATTTACTCCTGATGAGGACTGCAATCTCGAGTCGAATCGTTGTGTAGTGGTATGAAAAAATATTGTAATAGTCCAAAAAGGTCGTGAGATATGATTTGTTAATCTTGAATCCTCGTTAAAATTTAACAATTTCCCGGTCTTTCAAAATGGACTCCTTTCTTTTCACTGTTATAGTTCAATATACCCATTATTTGGAGCAACAGTTTCTATCATGCAATTTTCTTTGGCAATTTTTAAAAATTATAATACTTTCAAGATCATTTATAGTATATTATTACAAATTTAGTCTCATTTTTATTAAAAAAGTAGATCGATAATAATAATTCACTTACTTTTTGATATTTTTGTCATTTCTCATCACTAAATTGAATTGATTTAAATATTAGACATTTTGAGGTTTAATACTTAATATCTTCATATTGTGAAAACTATTGTAATAATTTTGTCAACTACGAAAATCTGTTTTAAAAAAAACTTGCAGTTGCCCAGTTGTAGGGAGGAAACTAACCACAAACATTTCATGCATTCTAGTGGCACAGATATGAACCCTGAATCCCGAGCCTTGATTGTTTGGCACAACGTTACGAGATGGCGGTAACGCACTTGTCAAACAAATATTCGATACTAACAAGAGTATTCTGATCGTCTATGAGTATTTTTTTGAATGTCCTGTCAAGATTTTTGAATTTATAAATTACCATTGTAGCTTAAAAATATCGTGTACACGAAGTTTAACGAACTTTTTACAACGACTTCTTTCGAATATTTATTTTCTAGCGGGATATATTCGAAAAATTGAGAATTGTATTTACTTCACTCTTTTACTCTGTACCCGAGGACGTGGCCATGGATGGATTGTAGGAAAATTACGGGCCATGTCAGTAAGAAATTAACACAACGATACCGGAGATTGAGAATTTTTCACGATGTCCAAGAACATAACGGTCTAGCCAATCTTAAAACAAAGTTAATATTCAGGATTTTTTCTCTGGGTTCAATAGTTTTTAAGATAAGCAGTGTTTGTTGAAACATCATAATTCAGCTTATTATTTGTAGAATGATTTGACTAGTTGAAATTCTGTTGTCCTCCAGTGAAGCGATAAACTCTCTAATTCTGCTGTGATTCACAATTTCCATAGGTGATTTACTCCGTGAGTCAGAGTCTTCAGCTCGTGCTTATTCTACGACAGTAACCATACACAGTATTTCATAAATTCTAGAGGCGTGAGTACATCTATATTAAGAGAAACATATTCCCCGTAATACTGCTTGATTGAGGTGTTAACATTACTCATTCTGTTACGGGAGAAGTTGTTTTCTTTATGGATATCGTCATAGCCAATTATTATTTCCAAGTCAAGCTGTACTACTGGGTACAGCTGAAACAACGGTCCTACGTAGATCACTAACGGCTACTAGTACAAGCATTGACTAGACAAACAAATTCTAAGTAACTTTTTTTAATTCAAGGATCTAACCATTTCCTACACAATTAAAATATTAAAAACAAATGTACATGCTCTAAAGAAACATTGTACGTTATTAGCAGAATAAGAAAAAAAGGAAAACTAAAGACACGAATAAATTTAATTTAACTCTTTATTTCAGTACCAATTCATAACGAATCAGTAATTATATTTCGCTATTCTCAAAATCAAAAATCAAAGCTTCAAAGATTCACTCACTCTAACAAAAAGACAACAACTCATGGTAACGTGCGGCAAACATACGTAAAACCCGATGCTGCGGTTGCAGTGATGCCATGTAGACCTACAGCACGGCTTGGAAATATTAGTTGACTATGACATGGAGATACTTCAAACAAAAGGTAATACATTGACCAACGAACGATGAAAAAGTTGAAATGTAATTGAGCAATCTTTTTCTGAAGTTATATTTGCTTTATTGGATATATCCCATTGGTTTAAATTTAATAATATAGTGAAATATTATGAAAAGAGACTATTATGAATTATATTAATTATATGTATTTATTTTCACCACTAAAATAATATTTATTCAAAAATCTATGTCTGTGTTTTTATTATTAATGTAAATATAATTATATGGAGAAAACGAATAATTAAAGTGAATATTAACTATGAACACAATACAGGTGTAAATATTCATTCGTAAATTTTACCCTATTTGGTCTTACACGATCTACTATAAATGCGTTTCGGGTTCAGAGAGAGAGAGAGAGAGAGAGAGAGATTAGAATAGTTTCCATCGAATAATCATAACGATTATAATATTATTAATTTTATTCAAAATATTTTTTTATTAGCATCAGCAGATTTCTCGTCAACATTTGACCACACTTGTCAAGAGTTATTAGTGCTTATAGCGTAAGTTGGGTTTATAGAAATATTAGCTTTCTTTTTTAGAATTTCCTTGGTAGGTGCACTTCAGAATGCAGTGTCTCATCTTCCGAAAAAGTATTCGAAAAGGAATTCAGCAACGTTACGAGTCCGCAAAGTAATGCTTCACAACTTTCAACCATGTACTGCCTTATTGCAAAAGAAGATTAGAATACCTTTGCGAATGAAGTAACTAATGTAGAATTGTTTTTGGAAACATTTTATCATGTGGGGTTCTAAAATATTTATGAAATATTAAATCTTTTCTTTACATTGTATTCATTCCAATTATTGTCAGAACAATCAAAAATCATGGAGTAGTTGCGAACACACACGCAAACGTTGAAGTCGACCAGATAATTCATGTGACCTTTTACAAAAAATTACGACTATCCACAATTTGTTCGTCTCAAACTGTCAGAAAATAATGTAATCCCACTATGGAGAGTAATTAAGTAAAGACATAAGTAATATGTTTAATTTTTGTGTGAATTTTTGTACTTGACAATTTAAACTCAAAATTTTATTTTATTCNTCATGGAGTCGTATGGTTCTAGTTTCTAGAAGCCAGTAAACAAAATGGCGAACATGCAACGTGCGTTTGTTGCATGGGGGAGCTTTCAGTATGTAGTACGAAGTTATTAGTACGAAGGTATGTACTATATGTAGGATATGTGGGTAGTTATATGTAGGAATAGTGTTCCTACAATGGCAACAGTAAGCTTAGTTACCTGTGTTGGAAATGGAATCATTTAGAACAGTAGTCAACATAGGTGCTTGGAACTCAAAACTGTGACAACAAATAGTTATTTACTGGTAAGAAATCTGTTCATTCCATCATAAATTAACTCTTAAAATATTTCACTAAACGTACACAAAATAATTTACCAGAATAAAATGTGAAACAACATCGGACTTTTATCTCTGAAAAATATGCAGCAACTGGATTTATTAACTTGAAATATAGTACTGATAGAATTCAAATTATATGTGTAGAGATTTCTTTATGTCTGTTGATAAATATTCTTGATATTATTCTTTATAATTGAAACCTGTGTCGATCAATGAAAACATACGTGATGCAAATGCGTGAAAATTGAAATCGGCGAGAAAACGCTCTTCGATGCCTTAGTGTTTGGTTTTAATACACGGAGTGTCAAGTACTTTGTGTACCCTGTTGGAGGTCACGTTTCGGAAGGAAAATTAATGAGCTGTCAAATGACTAGGGTTCGGCGTGCCACATTTCCAGCGGACGATCCGGAGAAATTTGGAAAGAAAATTCGCTCAGGAGGTAAAACTAAAAGAATGAGTAGCGATTCCCGATTCATAAATACTCAAAAATCTAGTAGCTGACAATGTAACACTGTTAAAACGCATTCTGTTTGCGTGAGGAAGAGGACCATACGAGAAAGTATTAGTATCGTTCACAGTTACGTTAATTTTATTACATAACTCTCCACGTAGCCATGTTGCTACATGAATTTTATCTGTCCATACTCATCTAGTCGCACACCATTCTATAACACTGGAGTGTGACATCAGAAACTATAAGTTTTAGCGACGACCTTCAGCCTGCAGTGAACTTTAAATACGTATCATTAAGGATTCTCATTCATTTTAATGTGATCCTATCCTCTGACATATCAAGAAAATCTTAGGTTGACAGAGTAATGAAAAATGTAATAATCATGTAACGTACGAAAAAAAAAAACGATCGAATTGTTATTAATCTGAACTTCCAAACAATAATTTATAAATACAGTAATAATTATAATAAAATTTACGTACTTGTTCACCGCCAGACGTTACGATATTCTGAGTAGTTTCCAGATGTAAAATAAAATCACGATAAACTTGGTATTTTAACATGGAAGATCTCAAACACTAAAGCGTCGTTCAAAACTTTAAAATACACAAAACACGGGGAGAAAAATCCTGTTTTGGTTAATTATCTTTTGTGTTACCCTAGAACTACGAAAATTGAGAGAGTACAGAACTACTTTCAAATGTTACTCTTGTATTAATGTTGGATTGTGTTGCGAAGCAATGAAACAGTTAATTTCGTGTCTCCGAATCGATTAGAATGTCATTGTTACATTATTAATAGCTTGAGAAATCTATTTATGCCGAAGCGAATGCTTCATAACATTGTCTCATTGTGACAGTTAATTCTCGCGGAGTTCAAGATTTACTTATCAATTTTATTTGTAAACTTTAACCGTATCACAGTATTGAGTGCGTAAACTTTACGTCTGGCTATCGTTGCGAAAGTGATAATATTCCACGAGCAATGATTATACGTACTAGCGCTAGCACAGGGTAATCGAGTGCTATTTGATTTTATCTCTTGACATTTTCTTCAATTTACATAACTTTTCAAAACCTATAAATCAAAGCTAAATATTTAAATGCTCACGTTATAGATGAAAAATAATGCAAAAAACAATTTTTAACCTCTTGATAAAATACTTTTCTATTCTTTTGGTTTTCATTTTATTTTAACGTCAAATACTTTTTAACGAACACGTGTGTGAGGTAGATCTATTCGAAAATGTCTCTAAATGTTTCGAATTTCAATAACAATAATAAAAAATTGTTCTATCTAATGTTTTTTGATTTCTTTGATAATCGTTTAAAGGATAACACATGTATTTCGTGTGTCCAAAGTCCTATCAATTGTGTGAACCGCATTTAAGTCGTACAAGGCATAGTAAAGGTAGTACTACCGATCCAAATTAGTAAAACACTGAGAAGAAGAATTGCTACCTTCATTTTTATCCTAATTGTTTTATAAATGGCATGATAAATTTTCTACCCATTCATTAATTGAATAACATTAACAATATCAAAGATCATGGTGAATTAATTTCAAATACTCCAGAGCATGGAAAAGTACGATGGCTATGTTCAAGGGTTGCGTGTTCAAAGTTAAACACCTTCTTGAACTGTCTGTGGCCCATGCTAGAGGCCATTTAATTGATTGATAATTTCTTACAGAGAATGCAGTGCAATTACATTGTGTCTAACGGGCACCAAGTGTTGGAAATGGTCTCCACAGGGATAAATATTGTACGCTATGGTTGTTGTTGGCGGGGATAAATTTCCCTTTACAGTCTTGCAGCTTGCCGCACGTTGCCATGTGCCTTTCCGTATGTGAACACCAAGGCGGAGAGCTCCCGTTTCAAATACCTTACCACTGTCAACCAGTACCAATCTCTGGGGAACAACCCATGAATTTTCGGACTACATGGTCTGGAAGCGCTCGTATCCAAGGTGAAGCCATGGTCAGTCACCATCTTACCTCCGCGCTACCCATCTAACTGCTATTGTAAAGAATAGCTAAAACTCATTTTAGTAAGATCATTATTAGGGGTTAGGACCCCGAAAAATCTTCAAAATATTTTAAAACATATATTCCTACAAATATAAAATTTAATTGCAGGAATGTATGTATAATTAATATATTATATTTAATATAATATTTTAAAAAATTGCGAACTGATATATAGGAGAAAATGAAAGTCATACACGCTCATATAAACGAGGAATGTTTATTTAAAAGTCCCATTACAACTAAAACAAGTTAGTTCACTCACTACACACTGTTTACGTCTGCTTTGATGATGTAAGATGGCGGCGATCGCAGTTCTGTGGCTTCAAATCATCACAGCGACCAGCATTGAAACTGCCAATCTAGTATATCTTTGGTTCATTAGACCTTTTTTGTCTCTTATCATTGAAATAAAATATAATTTCTCTAATGTTTTCACTGTATTAATTGCAACGAAAACATCACACAAACGACTATGTAGCTTCTTGATCACACTTCTGCCTCAGAAAAATAATAATTTATGGTAAGAATTATTATTAATTTATGTCTAACAAAAACTAGTTTATTTTAAATAAAATAATTAAAAGGATTGTAAGGACTGTCATAGGAACGGTTTATAGAATTAAAACCTTTAGATATATTCCGTTTCTAAAGCTACCCAAGGAAATAGTCTAGTTAAAAAGACAAAACTACCCGTATTCCTGTACTGACACTGACGAGATGACTGCCATGATGTCGTCACCTCGCAGCAGACACCTTACCATTCCATGCACCTCGCTGGCGTTTGGCGTAAAGTAGTAAAGGAATGAATAACTAGAGACAAGTGAGTGGGGTAATTATCTATGCGTGGGAAGTTATTGACAGACACAATATGTGACGAGTGAGAGATAGTTGTCGAGGGAGGGATGTGATTAGAGAGGAGGAAAAGGAGGAGAAGATTATTGTGCTTAAATACACTGAGGAATAACTAACAGTTCGTGAAACTATAAGACATGCGGAACCAGGGTAATTGTTTTAATATCGATGAGAGTTGTACTACTACTATAAATAAATATTATTTGTATCTCTTCATAGGAATTAATTTCTTCTACCAATTCAATGTTACCCTGAATAAACAAATACGACTTGTTTTTGATAGATTTAAAATAGTTTTAAACTAAAAAACACAACGTTACCAACAGATTTGTGGCTTCAACTGGTGATTCTCAATAACATGAATAAATTTCGATACACGACGTTATTTACACAGGTAGTTCAATATGGCACGCATTGGAAAATTAAATTTTCCTCGAAATAAGAAAAAAAATTCTCTCCGTTGTGATCTCACTCATTCCGAGTCATACTGTTTTAAAAATAATTCATTATTAAGTTTCTTGGTTAATTATAATCGCCATTTCTGCGTTATTATTTGCTCTTCTTGATTCAAAACACTCTCATTAACGCAGAACACACATTAAGAATGTGTTCAACTTCAAATCTTCGGCAATTGATAGTGTACTCCATGTCTTTATTATTTCCAATGTCACTCATCTCCATGAATGTTCCGCCTCGTATGAGAAATCCATTCTCTACAAACACTGGTGTTGTAGTTTCATATGAATTAATTTCTTCTACCACTTGATTGAATTAATAAATAAGAATTTTCGATAGATTTAAAATCATGAAAATTTTTTTTAGTACAGTACTTAATAGAACTTGCAGTCTTACAGCATGATGTATAGGATGTCACAATCTACAACGACCGACTAGTTGCATGATCCACCTTCTGCAGTTAATACACTATGAGCAGCGTTAAGAAATGACTATTTATTCATTGTAAACTTAATGTAAATAAGATAAGAGTCTAAAAATTGTATTCATAAATTAATATTATGTCAAATTAAAATGTTAATGTAACCACGAGTATAAAAATTTGGAAATGCAAAAATTAATAGTAGAGCAATATGTGCTCCAAAGAGGGCTAGCCTCGTGTAGTATTGCCCAACAAAATCCTCCATCCACGAAAACCAATCCCAACTCGAATTACCTACCTCAAACCTATCGAGGAGTGGGTTTTTGACAAGTTCTAAGACGGCTAAGGAAGGAGTTGGTTTGAGCAAGCTATACTCTTTCGTGCTTTCCCAATACTCTCCTGCTAGCCACTCTATGAAGCAAATCAACCCACTGTACCGCAGCTAGCGAAATGTACGAAAATTTAGTTTGTGGAAATGTAGTACAAAATGAATGCCTCAACTGTACAGCCCAAACCTCATATATTATAACTGGTATGTATTAAAAAAAATTCTTATCTACCATTTTTCAAAGGATGAGTAATTTTTTTTGTTGAGACACCCACACAGATAAATAGCATCATACTTGCACTGCACAATATACTGTATCAACTATTTATCAGTGTATGTCCGATGATCAGAATTTTTTATATCTGAGCAAAGTTCTTAGAACAGCAACTTTACGAAACGATTCTGAGTATATAAAACGACATGCTCCTCATTGGAATCAATGATTTTTCTATACATCTTACAGAAAATTTCATCCTTTGAATTATTCGCTTTTTTCATTGCTAGAATAAAACCGTGTTTCGCGCGTCCGCAGAGAAAGCGTATCGCCAACTGCGTTCCGTGTTGGGAATGTTAGCGCTACCTCTTAGCAAATCTCAGAACTTCATGAGAGCGCACGGCGCTATTGAGCAGCCAGATGTAAAAGTAAATGTGATACCGCGATCTGCGGTTAGATGGCATTCTGCAACACATCCTCTGTTATCTCGTATCGCTACTTGACTTTAGGGCCTTCCGGACTTGGTCCGATTTCGCGTTCAGTCGTTTGAAGTAGTTCCAAGTTGTGCCACATATAGCGCTCTATTCATAAAATCTCCACGATTGAATAACATAACGGCAGGGAAGTGACCTCTCCCATTGACTGACGCAGCTAGACCTGAGCCTGACGTCCACAGATTCGAGAAGCGGTGCCCTACGCCCCACCAACACAAGAATGACTGCTTACGGAAAATTGAGATCCCTACTTCATTTGTTGAATATTTTATTATGTTTTATTAATAATTAACATTTTGTGACGAATAATAGAATGAGAAAACATTTTCCGAAAAAGAAACGATTATAAAATTCTAAGTGAATTATAATAATTTTCTTTTTATAACAAATTACAGTATATAATACGATTATTATTCAAATATTTACAAGTGGCAAATAGGATAATTGTTCTAGTTTATATTTTCATTGTCAGTTCTCAGTAATTGTGTTACTTATCGATGACGCACGAGTACATCCTACAAAAAAAGCTTCATAGAAATGTTTTACGAAAAAAACGGATTTATAGGCATATTATATTTAATTACATAGTAAATTGAAGCTTGCAACATTGATAGAAATATTATGTATGAAATAATTTGTTTTATTTTTTTTCATCATTTTATGCATTTTGTCATTGATCCAGACAATGACATAATAAAGTTTAGATAAAATAACAACATTTTTGGGAATATATAAAACAAACAAAAAAATGAGAAATTAAGAATAACATATCTGTGGCATAATTTGTGGGTCGCATATGAGGAACCTCAGTATTTTACAAAATTCACGGTACATTTTCAATTCGAAATATGTTTTATTTTCTCACATACGTAGTATACAGTTTTTTATTTGCGTACACGCTTTTTACATACTCTTTATTCAGTCATTCACGGAGATTTCTACCATTAATTCACGGAGGTATCTACCATTATTTGCATGTTCATAAGCAGTGGGGGATCTATGGGCTAAGAGGGCTTTAGCACCCCCTCACTCATTGGACCAGAACTCCTTGAACAGATAAAATTGAGGATGATAAATGGCATACTTTGTAAAAGTCTTGCCAGTTTAATATTTATCAGTTATAATTGTAATTGTTATTAGTTATAAAATTGTCAATTATAATACAATTGTTATTAATAATATCAGATTGTTAATTATTTATTTGATACATGTTATTTAAAGATATTATTTACAAATTAGTGTTGTAAAACCATAATTTTTATACAAAAATGCTCCCCAGTTAGTC
>NNCF01126622.1:1037222-1049910 GCA_002313205.1 Laupala kohalensis | reverse complement strand
CAAAAGAACCTAAGTGAGACGTGAACTCCTTGGAAAACTGCGAAGTGTGAGCTACATTAGCTCCTCTAAGCCAGTCTCTGCGAACTGCGAGAACAATCGCCGAAAAATCTAAGTTATCTTAGATGCGAGCGAACTACGTCAACTCCACCGAAAAATTGCGTGATCTGAGAAACGAATAAGTGAGCTAGTGAGCTAGTGAGCTAGTGAGGACGAAAAATCTCTGTGTCTTCTTTAAATTGGCTTCATCCCTTCTTTTTCCCCAAAATTTTGAATGTCACGTGGCCGAAAGCTCCCAATACGAAAATGATTTCCCCCTCTTAAGCCTTGGTTCTCATTGGAACGTTTAAAGGGCTTTCTAGAAGATTCTCAAAAAACGTTTAAATTTCCAACGTTCTTTCGAACAAGTTCGGGCATGTTCTCGCCCGGCGACCACATGGTGTTCCTTAGGATGGGTGGGACCTCCTCCCCCGTCCTCTTGCTCGCTTCGATTTCTAAAGGACCATAAATTTTAATTGATGTCAAAGAAAGCTGCTGATGCCGCCTGAGCCACCGACCGTCCGCGACCACGGTTGTTGTTCCCAACCGTCCTCAGTTTAAATTGCCAACTCTTCGACCGTCAAAATTCCGTAACAGAATGATTAAATTTGTTAATTAATTAGCGAATTATTCAAATCTCACAATACTTGATAAGTTGTGATTGTCACAGTCATGGAGATATTTGATAATTTCCTCAAACCTTCCTCGTGGCGTACTATCTGAGACGGTCTGATTGTGACAGCCATCATTCATCTCCCAATACATTTTATAACGAGGTAATCGTACATAACCAGTGAGCAGTAGAATTGCCAGAATTATTCTCATTTCTTCGGCTGTCTGGCATAAAAATTTGAAAAACTCACTATTCAATATCTTCATCATCATAAAATAGTTGATAGCATTCAACAGGATTCATATCGTCCTTCTCGAAATCTGGTAGATCCCATTCTCGAGGAGGTTGCTGTGGTTTATCCCTTTTCTCCCACTCTCTCCTTTTTCTTTCTGATTTATGTTTCTCTTCACTTTTTTCCCTGGAGCACGAGTCTTTCTGTTTTCTACTACAAGCTCAGTAGATACTGCTTCAGCATGTAATACAGTGAATTTGCAAAGAAATCTGAAAAATAATGAATGATAAGCAATCTCGAAAGTAATGCATTTTATTTGAGTGACAATATCCACTTCTTCTTGAACTATTTCACCAGAAACGACTTTTTATCCGTTGCTTCTGAAATACCCTAATAATTGGTTTCCACTCAAATGGTTCAAATCAGCCTCATTATCATCATCCGAATCCACGTCTAAAATTAGAGGATTTTCCGGGGGCCCTAAATAAATCCTCGCCTCCAAAATATTATCTTCTTCCTCTAGTGCCAATGGAAGGTCCTCCACTGATAACCTGAAATCCTGACGCCATTAGGGCTAGGTTATCTTTCATTTTCCTCTTCCCCAGGGGACTTACATCTAGTAAGTACGAGTTTGGCAAACACGGGGCCCCGAGCTGAGTCTGGCATTATTTCCACTTACTTGTGCTAAGCTCTTTCCTTTCTCTATCCTGACCTTCCTTGGTCACCTCTTGTTCTTTTCGATCCCGACAGTATTAGGGTTAGGGTATCTTTCGTTTTCATAATTTTTGTCTCCCCCCCCCCTAAATGTTTGTACCCCCCTATTTTTTGTCCTCAATGTTTTGATGTATGTTTTGAGATATGTTTCGGTAAGTTGTAATTCAGGAGGATTTTTAGTGGGTATGGTTGAGTCATTCGGCGAGTCCCATACGCGAGGAGAGTCATATTGGCTCTTCCTAGTGCGTAACTTTTCCCTACCTATACAAGTTTTTAGGGCTCCAATGCCCTTTGATGTCGAAGAGCCGTAAAGCCCCCCACCAAAGAAAAAAAAAGATTACCTGAACAACAATTAAAAACATTTGAGAACGAAATTTCATTTGTTCCATTTGTTATCAGTGGTATCAAATGGGTTAAGCGAAACGCATGGAGAAATCAAGCACGACTACGGCTACTTATCACGGACATAGTTTTCTTCACAAATTACTGTACTTATATATTAAAATCAGAATTAATAAAAGTAAATGATCTATACACGAGGTAAATAGCAATTGTTTTGAGGCAAATAATATTAATAATTTTTAGTTTGATAGATAAATCAGTGAATGTATTATTCAGAATGCTTATGTCAAAAATGTCATCTTTTTTGGTTTGGATTTTATTTCGCACATTACTATTTTTCCTATAGCGAACATTTACTACAAAACTGGGTATACTTGTTCTTTTTAGATATTTTATTTAAATCGTATCCTGTGATTCTTTCCCATGCTGGAACAAATTGTGCAGCACCACAGGTGTTGTTGGATAAAGTAGCGGGAGAGGAACTCTTTCCCATAAATATCGCATCATAGGGGAAACGATTTCCCTGCGTTATAGCATAATGCACTCTTACTTGTACATTGAAGCATATGCGCAAGAGACCATGTACTTTCATAAAACTTTAATCCTTTCATCATATTTTCAGTTTATTTCAGATTTCATATTTTCAGTTATCATATATTCAGTTATTAAGCTTCACTGTTCCATTCAATGTAAATTATCGCAAAAATAAAATATAATATAAAAAGATAAACCTTTTTAGATGGCATTTGCAGATTATTTTTGGTTTCCTTTTTGAGGTAAGATCATTAACAGCCATGGGAAATTAAAATAAGAAAGTGTACCAAAATATCTTTCGTGTCTGTAAATTAGGTATTATAGTCTTGAATATGTTACAATGAATTGGCAAAACGATATAAACCTAAAACAAAGAAAATAATCTATGACCTAACATCGAAAAAGAGCTGAAATTGGTTCCCAGAAAAAGTCAACCAGAGCAGAAAGAAGTGTTTAACCCTCAAACAATAGCAAGCGTGTGAGTGATATTTGAAATCTTAACTGCGTCGTAAGTAGGTACTTTTGCCGTCCCAAAGTATTCTTCGTCTCTCGGAAGTCTGCTTAAGAGCTGTAATTGCGGAAGGAGCGCTCCACCAAGAAGACGACGATGCACTTTCCTTCTGCGCCTGAACACAAGACGCAAAGAGCTCGTCTCTTTTTGTCACTGATGGTTTAATTGAGCGTTCTGCGACGTTCTCTCCGCGCCGGAGACGAGTTTTGTAGTAAATGAATCCTAAGTGTTTTAACATGTAGCTGCTGAGAAGATATGAACGAGTTATGGGTTTTTAATATGATAGAAGTAGTAGAGGTATATATGTGTTAGTCTGTTTCCTACTATGTGGTGCATATCCATATTCTAGGATTCAAAGATTATACAAAGAATTTCATTCATTGTGGTTTACATCTGGTTATAATGAATGACAGAAATATTCGTATTTTTGTTCATTATTTGGCAAAACATTGCTATATTAATATATTATTACTTGACAAAATGTTAGTAGTTAATAATTCGTACACCTTTCTATACATGAATAACTGTTGGATTTTCATATCTTAAAATAGAAAAATTAAGCGTCCGTCTGTAAATGTTCTTAAAAATTTTGAACTACTCAATCGATTGACACGGTTCATTTTTTAATTCATTGACGTGTTCTCAGGAAATATACAGGATGTATCCGTGATGATGTTACAAAATTTCAGGGATGATGGAGAGGGCAAATGGATCAATTTGCGATACGGAACCATATTCCGGAAACAATCGAGTCAAAAGTTATGAGCATAATGCTACTCATTTAACCAGACTCTACATAACCATATACTCGTCAATTATTATCCGGAAACGATCAAATCAAAAGTTAAAACCCACCGACGTTAGTCGGGTTTGAATCCGCCAACTTGGGATCAGTAGATCAACGTCCTATCCTCTACACTACTGAGACCGGCAGTCAAATTTAAAGCGAAAATCGGTCTGATATATCCGACAGTGGAATACATGTGCATAGATTGTAGAGTAGAAATTCTCGACGAGCAGACGAAACTGAGATAAGATCTCAGCTACTCCAATGCAGATGGCGTAGTGTGTACTGACTTGATCGGTATACGATGTCTGTACTGTAGGCTTCAGTCCTTGTTTACGAGTTGAAGTAGTACGTTGATCAGCCCTATCCAAACGGAGTTGTACCCAGTTACGGATCTTGCAAATATGATTTTCGAGTATGGGTAAGCAAATGGAAGCAGCAGAGAAGCTGAAACTTTGTACAGGGCCAAATATCCACGTAGGAGATATCCGTCTCACACTATGTTTCCATGACTGTTCCAACGATTAAGTGAAACAGGAAAATTGTCACCATGGTACAAAGACCGAGGAGGACGACGAAGTACACGGACACCCGACTAAGAAGATGCCGTGCTTGCTCGTGTGGATGAGCACCTGCAATCAGCACTAGATAAGTTGCACATGAAATGAATTATTCGCACAGTACTGTGTGGCGAGTATTACATGAAATGCAGCCACATCCCTACCATCCACAGAAAGTGCATGCTTTGAGTTCTGCTGACGTCGCACCTCGTGTTGTGTTCAGCCAATGGGTCACCTTGCAGTCGATCCTCACTTTCCTGCGTATGTACTTTTCACAGAAGGAAGCCTGTCTTACCAGAGACGGAATGCTAAATAGTCACAATAACTGTGTTTCGGCCGATGAGAATCTCCTCGCTACAGTTGTGAAGAGCCATCAGCAAATTTTTGGTGAACGTGTGGGAAGGTATAGTCAATGATTACGTACTAGGTTCATTTCAACTTCAAATGCAGCAGTGCACACAGTGGTGATCGAAGATGTGCTACCCAGAATCCTGAAACACATCCCACTTGTCGTTCGTCAACGGATGCGGTTCCAACATGATGGAGCCCCACCTCACTTTGGACTGAGGGTTTTTTAACATATGGATCAGACATTCCCTGCAAAGTGGATGGGAAGAGGAGGTCCTGTTTTGTTGCCAGCTCGTCCACCTGATCTCAATCCACTTGATTTCTTCATGTAGGTTCATGTGAAGAGTATTGTGTATGACACACCTGTTTACAGATCACACGACTCCGGGGATATTCGAACGGGTACGACAGAACTTTATGCGACGATGGCATGCCCGCATTGACGCAGGGGAACGCCTATTTGAACATTTGTCGTAAATGTAGCAGTTTGTGAAGCTTGTACAAGTAAACGGCATTAAATGAGTAGAATTTTACTTATATCGTTTGACTCGATTGTTTTCAAAATATGGTTCCTTATCTCAAATTGATCGATTTGCCCTCCGCCATCATCCCTGAAAGTTTGTAACATCATCACGGATACAGTCTGTATATTTTATTACATTGGGAAACAAAAATAATAGCCAGTGACGAGAGTAATGAACCAAAACGAGAAAAAGCTCTTCTCAGAAAAGAGATATTTGTATAGGTTGCGTTTAATGAAAATGAAAACTGTATTTAAACAGTAAAATTTGGACGAATAGTTTAGATTTTACAAGTATTTTACTTTTATAAGCCGCCGTTACCGCTGTAATCTCCGTGTATTGCCTCCGGAGGACCAGGCAGGTATTCGACCGGCGCAGCACCTCGTGTGAGGTGCATCACGTGAAGCAAAGATTTTATTCTTTTCTAATTTAATATTACAACCAAACACCTCAATATTGACTGGTTTGCTAACAGTACTCCACGATCAAAAATCAGTACAGTTATTTTAGACTTGCTATTTAGCATACTTTAAATTATATAAAAGTAGATGTGCAAATCATTGCTAGTTTCTCTATAAGAAAAGAGGAATTCATACGAAATACGCATGTTTGACCTCAAAAGTGCCAACTTTTATCACAATGCATTCACATGTTCCCCCAGAATAGTTGTCGGAAATTGATGGAGTTAAAATCCCGAGTCATACAACATCACATATAATCCGCAGATGTCTCTTTTAATAATTTCTCCTTCTAAAAAAGCTTGTTAAAAATTATATAGAACTTCTTAAAACATGTTTATTTGATGTGGTCATTGTAGGTGAAACTATTTACTTCCCTGACTCGGAAAATCCTATTTTTCAAAAGAAGTTGAGATGTTGCACTATTGTTTCACAAACTTTGATAACGAACTCGTAAATGGGGATGAAGTTGAACTATTAAAATGTCTTTCCCAACAANTATATATATATATATATATATATATGGACCTCAAAATCAAACTTTACTTAACATTCTTTCACACTAGGACGCAAAAAATATCAGTAACCATTAATTCATGTAGGTTCATTTGTTTTTCCTTTCTCTTAGTCTTTCCTTTCCCAAATCAGGTACGAATAACTTCAATGGCTTATTTGCTCAATTCTAGCTACATATAGAAAACACAGTCTATGATCTGCGTGCCAACGTATATTAATAAGGATTAGATATTGATTATCTGTTGCTATAATGTGCTCTCAGAAATAATACAAAGAAGAGACCGAGGAGGATACAGTTCGAAAGGATGCTTGGTACTTTTGAGATTGGAAGAGAAATAGGACAGGATCAAAAATTTTGGAGGTGACGCATAAAGAAGGCCATTGCTCGGACTGGTCTGTAGTGTCACAGAAGAAAAGGAATATTAACTACCTTTACGATCTTCCGGTATGGAAATTGAGAAATTATTTTCTCAATAGCTTTTAGGAGCACTCATATTGATGCCGGTATAAGAATTCACTCCTAATTTCCTTCCTTGATCAGGACAATTTTGATCGATAAGGACAGCTGATCCTGGTGGATGACTGTCAGAGAGAAAAACCCTTACCTGTTGTATGAAAAAGGTGTACCGAAAGATCTATAGCTTAGGTAATGCGAAGAAACATTTTCCTTCAAACAATATTCGCTACGTTAGAGAATGTCCGGTTCTTTTATCATCGATATTATCATGGCATAATTAAGTCAGTGATATTGTGCATAACTCTTCGGTCGTAGACTTGGAAATTACTTCAAGAAATGCACATGTTATCTTCTCACCGCGTTCTATACTGTGGCAGAACGTGATTTTTTATGGAATAAAATGTTAAATAACTGATAAAATTGATATCTTAGGCGCCTCGGCTAGCTCGATCTCAGGGTTCCACAATTTCTTAAGGCTCGTATTTGTTTACTGAAGGGAAAGACCATGCTGGGGTTCCACTACAGGAAAACGCTATTTTTACAAATTAAATTCATTAATTTTACTCTTCAAACACTGTACAACAATAACATGATCCCCATGCATACCCCCCAAAAAACACACGTCACTTCCTATTTTTGCATTTCCTGCCGACTTCGGCCTCAACATTACACAAGTTTTAGACAAATCAACATGTTTCTATGAACAGAACAAAAAAACTTTTCATTAACAAAGCACTGAATTTACATTAATTTACAACATCCAAACCATAGGCAGAAATCTTTACCAGTAATGGGCCTTTTTCTCACAGAGTTCCAGTCCTCAATTCTAGGCCTCCGGCGTTTACTACTTCCGCTTTCCTCTTCTCGCCTGTGCGCATTACGACGTAGGTTGGACAATTCACAACCGTCGTAAGAAAATACCTGCCTCGATGAGTGATCAACTCTACGGTGGTAAATAGAGGGTGCGTTGACCTTCCAGTCGCGCGAACCCCGCGCCAGCTAGACCCGTGGTGACCTCCGACGTCCTCAGGTGTCCTCAGGTGTCACGCGGCTCGAACCCCAGGCGTCTGGACGATCGCGAACTCCGAAAGTTCATTCAATTTTACACCATTTCGGCTCACGAGCGATCTGGCTCGGCGCTCCCGACAAACTCAATGATTTGTGATGCCGCACTATAGTTTTTGAAAAAACTGATGAGAAAATAATTCTCACAAAAAATCTGAGTGGGCTAAAATGCTGAGAATAATGCTCAGAAAAAATTCTCTAAATGATCTGGCGAAAATCGCTCAAAATGGTCGAGAGAACTGATCTGAAAATTGTTCAGAGTGATCATGAAACTGCTCAGAGTGATCATGAACTTGGTTGAAAACTGCTCAGAATGATCTCAAAAATAACAAGATAATGAGCTGAAAAATGATTTCCAAAATAACACGAGAATCTCTAAAAAATGATAATAATAATGAGCGAAATAACCATTTGCCATGCCTTAAATGCCCTCATCCCTTCCTACGAATCCTCTGCCACCTCCAACATCCTAAAATTTTGAATTTACACGTGATCGAAAACTCCAATGACTTTTCTGTCCCCCCACTCATGCCTAAGTTCCGACTGGGGATTTCGAGTATTGCGCCTTTCTCAATCCGCCAATCCTCGGGTCTATTTCAAAATATCGGCAACCGCTTTTTTCCCAACGTTTTTCTCAAAACAAGTTGCAACTTGTGCAGCTCGCCGGCGCGTTTCTTTGACGTCTTAACTTTTATGACGTGGGTGGCTCGCCCTCCCATACCCTTGTTTTGCCTGCGATTTCTATTGTGTGAACCTTTCGCGAACAAGACCCAGCTTGTTTTGGGTCGGTCGCTGCACCTTTGCCAGATGTGACTAACTTCCTTCGTCGGTGACTAAGGGTGCGTAGTTCTCACACATCGCTCCGTCGCTCGTTCTCCGTATTTAATTCTTAATTTCGAATTTAATAGTGAAATTTCTCAAATCTCACAATACTGAATGATTTGTATTGTAAGTGGGGCTTGTCACAGACACGAGAATACTCGTAAACCTAATATAAGTTGCTCATCAAGCATTTCATAGATTTCCTTGTATTTAGCTCATCCAAGATTATCTGAAAACAAAGATGGATGTTTCATAAACAGCAAAACATTGTCGTAAGAAATTATACACCAGTAAAGAACTGATGAGAAAGAAGTATAGTAGAACCCCAATTATCCCAACTCCAGTGATACGGATCACCAATTATCCCAATCGACGAAAGAAAAAAGTTGCACATTTAAAGGAAATTAGTTACGACAAAGGAAATAACTATCCTCTAAAGTTTTGATACATTTTACTGTATTGAGCCTACTGTAACAGATAACCAATAAAAAATAAAATTGGGAGTAAGATTTTGTTTTCCCTGAACAACGTAATATCTATTAGTCATTTTGTCTGAAAATCACACTTATTTTGGAAGAAATTCAATTATCCATATATTTGATTGTTCGGAACGTGTCAAGTGGCAATTTATCTGGCAAAATGGAGATCTATTACTATTTTATCCGGAGCTAATTGTTAGAGAGAACTCATACTGACCTTCGTACACCCCTCAAGGGAAGCCTAAGTAAGCTGAACTTTCGAAAAAACATTTGATTGTGTTGACCTTGCGAGAAATTGGGAGAAATATATTTTGCAAAAGTTCATCAACTCTGAAGGCAATAATTTAAATTTATATATAAATAAGTGAAAACGTACAGTAATATTTATACTGAATGAGATTTGAAAAACAGCTGTAGCAGTATTCAAATTTGCATATGGAATCACGGACATGAAGTTCATCTCATTTTTTTTCCAGTGATTGTATATGGGGCCGAAGATTCAGGTAAATACCAACAACTCCATTTTTTATTTACTACGGAATGGATATCTCGGAGTCCCGAGAAACATTGCAATTTGAGGAATAACATGAGAGTTTGGAGAGTATTCAATAGATAAAGTTTTGAAATTTAAATTTAAATTTATTGTAAAAAACAGTACAGACTGCGTATGACCACGTGGAGGACAATAAACTAATTTACTATCCGGAAGCAAGCAAGGGACCATCCCATCAATTCCGATCAAGGGCACTAAAGCAGAGGCGGATTCAAAAATTTAAGCAAAAGTTTCTAGATAAGATAAAAAGTTAGCTGCGAGTTATAATACTAATAGAATGTCAATATGTTTGTAATTTTAAGCAAAAAATTACATGTAAGTTATTATCGAACTATAGATTATTCTGAGTATAGTGCTTAAAAATTGAAATAACACTAAATTCACGATTTATTGTTACAATAGACCCGCCCCTAGACAAAGCCTAGAGAACCTGTATGATAAATCCGCCTCTACCCGAAGGAAAACCGGAGAAAAACCCGGGCCAGGATGGGGCTACAGAATTTATGTACACAAACGTGCCAATGTTGAGTACACATAAAACTAAATTAATATGAGCCATAAGACAACACAATCATGCAAGAAAATAGTTTTTGAAATTGTTATAAGTTGTTTAAAAAGTACTACAGCAATGGCGTGATAAAGCACAAGACGAATTTAACTTTTGTTAAAATCAATAAATTCTTTTACAGTGTAGAAGCACTGGTGCAGGAGGTAGTTTTTAACCGCGGATTTGAAGATATTCAATTTCATAATATCTTTTATATTCTTGGGCAGGGAATTATATAGAACGATTCCCGAATGGTATGGTCCCTTTTGGCAAAGAGTGGTTGACACTCTAGGGCGATGAATATTACTACTATTGCGTGTATAGTGTTCGTGAACGAGACTGTTTCGTATAAAGCAAGGGTGGCACTTCAGTAATTCGGTCTTAACAAACACGACCGTTTCATAAATATAAATGCAGGGAAGTGTTAAGATATTTAATTCCTTGAATAAAGGTTTACAAGAGTTTCGGGGGTGAGATTTACAAATTATCCGAACTATCCTCTTCTGAATTCTGAAAGTTTGAATACTCTGACCGGAATTACCCCAGAAGGTAATGCCGTAACGTAAATGGGAGTAAACGTTTGCAAAATATACGCAACGGGAAATACGTGGACTAACTGCGTTAACTAAGATTCGGAATGCGTAACACAATTTGCTTAATTGGGAATTAAGATTGTCAATGTGACAATTCCATTTGAGGTTGTCTTGAATATGGAGACCTAAGAATTTTGTATTTGTAACAGTTTTTAATTGTGTTCCGTTTAAAGAAAGAGAAACCTGGGGTAAAGATTTTGTGATACTATTGTGAAATGACATAGACACTGTTTTGTCAGTGTTTACAATGAGACGATTTGCATGGAACCAAGTCGAAAGGTTAGACAAAACTTTTTGAGCATTGGCGTGTTTACATAGTAAATTAGTGTCATCAGCAAAAAGAACCATTTTGCAATCTGATGTGGATGATGACATGTCGTTCACATACAATAAAAAGAGTATAGGGCCGAGAATTGATCCTTGGGGTACTCCGCAAGTAAGTGGCTTTGTTTCTGAAAGACAACGCTCAAGTATTTTATTTTTAGTATAGGATATTTCTACTTGTTGATATCTATCTTTTAAATAAGAAGTTAGCCATTGATGTGGAAGTCCACGAATGCCTAAAGAAAGCAATTTGGAAAGGAGAATTTCTTGATCGATGACATCGAAAGCTTTGGATAAGTCAAGAAAAACACCCCGATGATTTTCACCATGGTCTAGAGATGTGGTAACATCGTTTAAGAAGGAAAATATGGCGCTTGTAGTGGAAAAGGATTTCCTAATACCGTGTTGATCGTCAGAAAGAATGTTATATTTTGATAAAAAACTAGAAGACGCTTATAGGACAATTTTTCTTGGATTTTTGAGAAAGTGGGTAGTAGAGATATTGGTCGGTAATTTCCAATATTAAGTTTGTTTCCTTTCTTGTGTAAAGGTTTCACTTTAGCTCTCTTAAATATTTTAGGAAAGACCCCTTCCGATAAAGAACTATTAAAAATATTTATGAGTGGATTTAATATAGCATGGAACGCAAATTGCACAATAAACTGNTTTGTTTTTTAATGAGCTGATGATTCTCATGACTTCACTGGCGTTTGTTTCGGAAGTGAACATAGAATTGGGTACGTGGGTGGATATATTTGGATACATTTATTTTGATATATTGAGTTCGTTATTTTACCAACTTTTGGGAAGTGAGAATTAAACAAATTTGCGATGTCCTGAGGATTTGTTACGAACAGAAGTTGACGTGTAATTTTTAACAATATTCCATNTAACAATATTCCACATGGCTTTTATCCGGTTGTTCGATTTTAGTATATGCCTGTCGTTTTCCATTACTTTAGCTGCATAGACTACTATTCGAAGAATAATCTTATATTTACGAAAATAATTATGGAATTTTGGTGGTTGATTATAGCGTTTTGAAAGATAATATAAACGGCGTTTGTTTTTTGAAGAAATCCTTATCCCTTGGGTGATCCATCTATTGTATTTCTTTGTGTTAATTAACTTGCGTTTTATGGGAAAACTAGAGTTGTAATGTTTTAGGAATATTGAGATAAATACATTGAATTTGTCGTCGGTGTTTTGGCAATTGTAAACATCTTTCCATGTTTCTTCACGCAAATAATTTATAAATATGGATTTATTTATGTCATTAAACTCTCTTGTAAATTTGTAAAGGATTTTAAGCGGTTTTAGTTTATTATTAATAGTCAATACTTGAGCAAGGTGATCACTGTATCCGGCGATAAACACTTCAGAGAGATACGAGATTCCATTGTTGACTATAATTTGATCTAGCAATGTTTGAGATGAGCCGGAGAGGCGAGTGGGGTCGTTTATCGTAGTAATAAGGTTGAAGGAGTCGATAAGATTCTTGAATCGATTAACTGGTGAATGTGCAGAGTCGGATGTACTCAGGAAATCGATGTTGAAATCGCCACATATAACGATAGATTTAGTAGATTTATGTGTGATATGTTTTAAAACAATTTCGAAGTTCCGAAAGATATGTCAAGATCTGATTGACGGAGGTCTATAAATACACAAAACAA
>NNCF01126622.1:991438-1036995 GCA_002313205.1 Laupala kohalensis | reverse complement strand
AGGCATAGCAAATCGAATCGACTTTCGTGTACCAGAATTTCAATGTCTGTCAATTTGTTTGAAAGGGATTGGATATTATGATGAAATATAATTATTTTATTTTCGCAAAAATTTTGTGACTCACGAGAAATGGAATCGAAGTTAGATTGTGGAGAGGAATTTGACATTGGTACAGCTTCTAGTTCCGGATCAAGCTCGCACACTGCACCTGAACGCGATTATCACCTTCGAGTACCACATCGTACTCCTGAGCGCAAGTTGTAACTGTGTATGGGGGCGGCAGGAGGAATACATGAGGACGTGCAAGATGAGGAAGCAGTAGGTGAAAGAACGGGGAACAGAGAAGAGATGGGTGTCGAGATAGGAAGAGGAGATGGTGATGAGGTAGGAGCAGGAGGAGATGAGGTAGGTGCAGGAGGTGGTGTAGGAGTGGGTAAAGGGGCAGGTGGATTATGTGAGGTCAGATGTGAAGCTAGAAGAGAACCGAAGTGCTGTTTCCCAGACGGTCTCAGGTGTAAACCGTGCTGGGTAAAGTCCTTAAGAGCACTTAAATACTGGTTAGAAATAAAAAATAGTTTGAGAAATGAAATTGTGAAATATTGTTTCGAAGAAAGTATAGAAATTAGTTGGTGTAGGAAAATGGAAACGATTTTACTTAATCTAAATCTTAGTTACAACTGAGACAATGACTTATCCATAGACAATTACAGGGCACATTAGAATAAAATGAAATTAGCATTACAAAATAACGAAAGCCAGATAGTAAATAGATTATACAAACGATCATTATTAGTTCAGGTTGTAGATGCAGGCTGATGGAGGAGGAAGCATAGTCTGGCAAAACCAAGCAACTAGGGTTGGTTACGTGGTTTAGGCATGAAGGTTGGGAGCATAGAAAATCAAGAATATAATTGAATAACGTTTGCAAAGAATATCAAAACTGAATTCATATGATATTTCACTGCGCTACTTCATAACATATTAGAAAACTTTGTCTATTTGAGAGAAGCTTTCGTGATAGGCTTCACTTTGTAACACGTCATGATTGATAATCGATCACTGGTAGTGCAACTTCTTGGAACACTCTAACAACTTCAGTGTAGTTAGATAAAAGAATTGCAGAAATAGAAGTAGATTCAGTCCGCCTTCCTTAATTCACTGGAGGTGCCATAACGTTGGTGGGAAATGAATGAAAAACAATAAATTGAGATAATTAGTTCTCGTATGTGAAAATGTAAAATATTTAACTAATTGAAAACATGCATGAATTTGACATTATTTAGATAGATAGTATTTAGTGATGGGTAAATGTGTATGAATGTGTAAATACGTACATACGTTGTCCTTATCCTGACCGTTGGTTATTTAGTTATCCGTGTTTTCCAACAATACTGAACGAACACGCCAGTTGCCGTAATATTTTTTCTACTCCTATTGTGGTAATTAACTAAACTTTAACTATATTTTTTTACACTAGATTAGAATGTATTGCTATAACATTTACAATATAAAGCCCTTTTCAATTTCAATTCAAGTAAGCTTGGAATGAACACGAATCTGACGTCATTGATACAAATATTGACGATGAGCAGAATCCGAAAACTAATCATAATACCCCGACTTCACCAAATAATCCAGATTATTTCTCTGTAGCATCTTCTTTCCCATGCCGCTATTAGCTTTTAGGGGCTAAAAGAATATCTTACTCTCCCTGTGGTAGATATTCCAAACCAGTATTTCCCGTCAAGTAATGTTAAATTTTCCCAACATATTCCTTTCTTCAGAGAGGTTTTTATTTTGATACACAATAGCGAAGCAACGGAAGAAGCTCAGAAGAATGTGCAGGTGGTATGAAGGAACCGATGGAATCTCTCACGGTGTGCGAAGAATGAAGCGGAAATGAAAACAGCATGTTAGAGAGAGGCGTGCAAGTGAACAAGAGAAAATCAGAGCCCGTATCGTCGCCAGCGATGTTAAAGGTGCCTCTAGGGCAATATGTAAGTGACGAGTGAGACGTGGAATGGTTAGTGTATTAAAACCTTCAAGTTTCATCGAGTCTTAGGATTTTCGTGATTGATTTTAAATTTCTTCCGATATAGTTCCCACTAATTTGTGACATCATTCTGTAAGCGGAATTAAAAATAAATTAAGAATAATAACGTACAATTTACATTGACATCGAGAAACACATGGTTACAGGTATATGCTGTTTAATTTTCTCTGAAACATATAATTCAGAAAAAACTTATTTCCTTTGTAAATTTTAAGTCCAGTTTTCATACTTTTTATTTGTTTTTCAGATAAAGATAATGGATATAAAACAAATTACCTCAAAACCTGATAAAAGTTCACTTTTGTTCTGATGAAAAATTTGGTTACCGATCTAAATTTACGAGGTTGATTTTATCCCACATAATATCTGCACACATCGTATTCTGTACCTTTTCTTTAAAACGCACGTGTGCCTATAACAAACTCAATTCAATAAAATTCATTCATACACATCCAATTAATTAATCTTCGAAACTCAGAATGCGAAATAAGTTCATTATGATTCATTCGCTACCTGTGTCCCTAAACATAAACTTTTTCATAGTACAAAGTTACATGGTACAAATTATTATAATTGATCTCTTATTTGTTATTTGAATACGTTATAATAATTGTTACGTATAGGGGTGCCGATGGATTTATTGTTCAGTATCCGTCATCGATATTTGAGTTTTATGCATTGGTAATCTGCTTCCTTCTGTTAACAATCGAACGATATTTCTGTATTAATACGCTTTTTAATAAAAAACGGGTTGAACAGAGCTAATAAAAATAATTCAATTCTGATATTCCGGATGAAACTACGTTTTGAATGCTGTTCCAGTTTTGATCACAAAATTACAAGTGAATATACTGTAGGCAGACTTTCCTCGAAAATTATTCATGTTGTACTGGTGACTATAATTACATAATAATAACGAGTGTTTTGGAATCATTAAGTGCATGATTCGGTGATTAATAACGATATGATGGCCATGCTTTATATATTATGTCTTAATTGCATTCAATTAAAGAAATCGACCTCTTTTAAAGTTAATGACAAATTCTAGCTTTATTGGTCAATTACAAAATTAATCAAAACTCGTCGGGAGTGGAATACAATCCTAACCAGCTTTTTCCTGTACAAATGGTTGTTGACCTCGGAACCCAGAGACGAAATATTTCTTCTCCTCTGAAGTGACAGGGACATTATACGCACGAAGGTTCTTCACGTGAATAGGTCCTTGGAGCACTGTTGTTGCTCGAAGCGGTCGTTTTGGAGAGTGGACGTGAACTCGATGTGCCCCCAAGCTCTCGACACAGGTATTTCCCTTCAAAGCCTCTGCTTCCTTAAACAGCGACGCGGAGTTTATCAAGTCAGTGCTTACGTCACAAACTGTCCCTTAAGCGCAGCTTCGTGAAGTGAACACTGAACCTCACAGTCTCTTCTCTTCGATTACCCCTATGTCCTTCAGTAATATCCAACATTTATTTATACGTATTTTTGTTAATTGATAATAAACATATAGTCTTTCGCATATGCGAAAAAGAGAACAAAAGCATGGAGACTAATACCAAACACTGAATAACGTCATGAAAAGTAAAATAAACTTTACCACGTCTAATAGATAACCTGTAAATGTAGGAGGAAAAGGTTATAATGCAATTTCATATAACCAACTAATGAAGTACTTGTGTTATCTTTAGATTGTGACATTTTTATGTGGTGACTTTTTTTACCCAACACATGTACATACACAATAGAACTTCCATAATCTTGATTTTATCATTCTAATTATAGTATATATAATGTTTTATAGCAATACATGCAATTCATTAAATTTCGTAAACCTATCTTGCTTCATCTTTGATTTATTCATTTACATATTTTTTATTTATGATACGTTATTTGTCGCAACATTTTTGTTGTATTTTTGTAAATAGTTCGAAAATTATTTCCGTGTTATCGCTTTTGAAAAATTCTTTTAATTAAGAATAGACCTTTCTATAGTTCTCTCGTCTACAGTTCATCACTACCACAGTAAAAAGAGAAATACAATTTTTTATAATATAAAATTTCTCTCGGGGGATCCTGTAATCTCTAGAGAGCACGACTCCTGGTTGGTGGATTGGGGATCCCAAGACGATTAACCTTGGGGTGGCCTGAATGTATCGAATAAAGGCGCGTGGACCACCAGGACCATACGGGGCAGTTATCTTGACTGCAAAGGAGGCAGCTCTCCTATGGTCCCATAGCTGAGACTGGGCACTTCTTCCACTTACCTTGTAACAGTCTACTTTCTATAATGTGTTCTATCTGCCTCCCTTGGCAAACTCTTGTTACTTCGACCCCGATGCTATTAGGTTTCGAGGGCTAGGGAGTCTTTCGTTTTCCTACCTCTACTCTCCTATTCCCTGTCTACGGTTACAGGCAACTCAAGCAGCAATGGATAAAACAAAATTTGCAATTAATACCCCAGGTGGTGAGCCAGGCAACGATCTGGAGAATCCACTCTCTGTGGAGACAGGCCTCACGGATTCTGGGGGAGGCCAACAGTTGCATGCAAGGGACCCGTTCCAAAAGTTCTCAAAAATATCAAGATCACCAATAACATCACCTCAAAAATCAAACATTCATTGTTTAGAAAATAACACCCCTGCTTTAGGAAATACTCTTGAGGGATATGAAAGTGAAAACAAGAATCTTCGAAAGAAATTGAGTGAAATAGAACTACTGTGCTATGAAATGAGAAATGAAGTAGCAATACTTCGTGCAGAAAACATAGATCTTCGTAAAGCACAAGATACTGAACATGTTTCGTAACACTGTTCATATTTTTCTGTTTTAATATTCACACTTGCAGCTTGAATTTTGCCTGTTTCATATTTTTCTCTTTCATAATGTGTTATACTGTTTTTAACTATACTTGCTGCTCCTCCTCTTGCCGAATTCTGCGGATTTAATGCACGATAAGCTTGATATCCCTTAAATCTGATACACATCTGATTTGTAAAGTGTGTTTCTGAAATCAAACATACATCGATATTTTGGGTTTCCAATATTAATTTTAACTCATGTTGATGTTGTAGAAGTCCATTTGCATTCCACTGGAGGATTCTTAGATATTTAGCCATTAAGATTACTATAGCGGTTCTGTTGTTTTTTTAATTTAACGAGTCTATCAAGAATATTTTTGTTAAACTTTTCTTGTTTTTGCTGTTGTTGTTCCATTTGATGCATCTTTTCTTGCAACATCACTGTTCAATATTCTCAGATTTTTGTTGTGACCACTTGAGTATACGATACATTCGCCTGCGCTTGCTTAGGTTTACTAATTATGATATTTGTAGTTCCTTGTCTTCTTCCTTTTTCTGGAACTTTTTAGTAGTAATTTCGTATATCATTTCTTGCAACGCAATTGCTGTACTACATTCTCAGTAATTAGTTAGTGTGCCTCACCACAGTTTATGCACTTAACTTGAGTGTTTGAGGGTTTTGGGCACTGTCTTGTATGGTGTTTTCCTGCGCATTTAAAGTGTCTTGATTCCCTTCCACAGTATTTTTGGGTATGGCCATACTCATGACACTTTTTACATTGAGGTATGAGTTTAGGTTTTTTGAATGCCTCAATAGCATGTGCATTATTTCTTTAATTTCATATATTCTCTTGATGTCTTCATCCTTACTAAAAGTAAGTACAAACAAAGCTAATGGAGCCTTATCTTTTCTTTTAAAGATCTGATGTACTTCTAAGATCTAATATTTTAATTCTCTTTTTAAATTCACGTTTTACAAGTTCTGGTTCACAAGTTTGATGTAGGTGCCAGACAACTACTTCGGTTGGTCTAGTTCGTTTGTCCTCGAACGAATACCATTCAAGTTTCATGTTTTTTACAACTTTTGTTCCTATGTCCTCTTTCATCGTTAGTGTTTAATTTGACATTTTCTCCAGCAAGCATGGTAGCCTGGAATTCTTTTCCGTCTCTTAACAACATGTCCGTTAAGTTTTCATAATTGTTTAGTTTAGTGATAATCACTGGTGGTGGTTTTTTTTGATTTGTTTATTTTTTTGTGTGATGTGAGGTTTATTATTGTCATTAGTTGCAAGTTGAACAGCTTCACGGGGTTAGGTGCTTGCTTTCCTTTTTTCGCGTTCTTTACGCTGATCCATTCGGTTTCCTTACTCAGTCTTTTTCGTCGGTGTAATATTCTTTTCTTTCTTATTAGGTTCAGTAGGCATTGTATTCTCAACTTCATTTTGTAACTTTTGCATTTGCATCTGTGAATTGCTGAACTATAGTTTGCAGCTTTTCTCTCTCTTGTTTTTTTATGGAGTCAAGCATTACAAAGAGCTTGCTCATTTTCGCTCCTTGTTTAATTTTCTTGAAAAACCGACTGCTCTTCCTGTGTTTCTGACGCCTCACTTGCCATTGAGTTTGGTGAATTTTCATTTATGGTTGCATTCGTCGATCTGGTTGGTGATCGCTGCAATCTCGAGCTTTTTCTAAACGGGTTAATATCATTTTCATTAGTATTTTTGTCATTCATATTTCTTCCCACGAGTAGCTAAGGATAATGACTGTCCATCCACTGACAGCCCCACATGAGCAGATAAGACTGAGTACAATGAGAGTTCGCCTGGTATTCGCGGCACTATCCGCCTGTACCATTCATCCATTACGTAGCTTATAGCTTCCATTACTTATACACCTTGGCTTGGGTAAGGACATGAAGGATGTTTGGATACATAAGGTAGCGGAAGGACTATAGGATAGGTACTAGGAAGAAAGGTCATTGTGAGACACACTTAGTCAGACTTCTCTGCTGAGACCTGTCCGGCTTGGGAGACCCTACCAGTAGCAAGACTACCGCCGGCCTAGCCCTAAACTTCACTGAAGCACGTAAACCCTCGCCACCCGCACGGACAGTGTTCAATAAGGCGGTGTCTCCTGGGAGGGTTGTTCTAATAACCGTGATTTACCATATACGAACTGTACAAGTGTAGTATCACTTTCGAATATTAAATACATGGCAATTACATTTTCGATTTACAAAATTTAAAACAATATTTGGATCCATTTTAAAGAAATAATCCAATACGTACTTTGATCTTCTTCCAAAGTACAGCATATATTAAAGTTCTGGAGAACGGGCTCTGACCAGAAGCTTGATGTCTGACATATATGACATTAGCATGAAAATGATAGTAGTAATATCAGTTATAAGAACATTTGAGGGGGGTGCGCAGCAGACAATGATGACTTTTTGTCCGTTGCACCGTTTATAAAAACACCAAGGAAAGAGGGAATACCGATTTGGAAAAATGATAATATATAATAATGATAAAATAAAAGAACGAAAAGTAGACAACAAAGACGAAAAGGTATCATTTAATTGTGTCTTACAAGAAAACTTCAAATTCGTAGTACGTATTACAATATTTATGATTTATCGTAAATATTTCTGAAAATGTGTTTTACTGTAATTTATCCCAAAATATCCAGAAAATTTTATTTAAATTAAACTGTCAAATAATCAAATTGAAAAACAAACTGTAAGTCAAAAAATGTATCAAATAGACATAAAGTTCAGATTCTGAAAAAAAAATTAATATAAGTTGTACAGTAGTAATTAATATAAGTAGTGTGAGTTCTAACCGCTAAGTATAAAAGAAAGTAAACTTTGAATAAAATTCGATATACTCCCCAATATCTGTTGAAACACTATAGGATTTTGTGGAGCTACATAAAAAATGTGAAATTTTTAAAACCATGCTTCTATTACAATACATTCTTTCTTTGAAAAGAAATATATCCCCAAACGTTGAAATCTAGATAAAAAAAGTAATGAATGATAGACCTCCAACTGTGTTACTTCCGAGAAAAAGGATTATCCTCCGACTGTTAAAAAATGAACGATGTTATAAAATGTACAAAAAAGAATTAAAGAATATCTTATAGTGTTAATAATGTATAAACAGGTATTTTTTGGGAAATTTTTAAAATCTTTTCTAGATAAACTGTGTGCAGGAAAACCAATTTTGGATTGTAGTGCAATGAACGCTGTGTTGTATGTGCTTGCACGTATGAATATGTTTCACAATTTTCTCCTGGATAACCAATAAAATAATCGATATAAATTTCGGATAGCATTTACATGCACAAAGATAATCGTCCTATTTTTGAATAAATCATAACGTAATATGCTAACTTGATGAACGTTATGGTTTCTAATATATTTTTCTTTTCAAAAATTAGTGAATTATACGAAAAAATGTTTTATTACATTTTGTGAGAATCATTATTAAGTACATCTTACAAGAACGAGGCACATAAAAAAATGTTAACTTTTTTTTTTGAAAAGATGATTGGAGTTATTTATATACAATTCATTTGGTGATTACGTCAAAATTATGAAATAATAGTGACTTTTGTGCCTTTACATGGGAGTTTTGTCATGTAATCGTTCAAAAATAGGAAAAAAAATTGGAAAAAAATACTTGTCAAACATAATATGCATCACACGAAGTCTCTCCCATCAGGCATTTTTACGTCATCATAAGAGTACATCCTTAATATTAAGAATTTTGATCTGAAAACATGAAAAATCATTTATTCCAGGTCAGTTTTTTGTTGGTGAAATACTGTCAACAAACCTTTCAACAATGGGGTCATTGTTGGTAATATTTCTTGAAAATAATTAAATGTTTTTCTGCCACATCTCCAATCCTCAAATGCACCGGTTAATAGTGAAATAGTAATAAAGTGTCATAGACCTGCTCATAAACTCTCGTGAGACACATTCTTGATAGTTTAAATGATTTTTCTTTTATTTAACACAATTTGTATATACTTTGTACTTAACGTTTAAAACGAAATTTTGATAAAAAACACAACATAATGAAACAAACAACATAATGAAAAAAATAGTTTAATGTTTGATAGTAATGGCCTGTCAAATAATATTTTATTAATCTCTCCTTGAGCCAATAGTCAAAAGACTGCAGGAAATTTGGAAACATCGTGATATATGAACGCGCACAAATGTTATTCGGTTCTTTGGTCTACACTTGTATAACAAAACTTTCCATGAGTTCTAAGGAACACGTCGAACTGAATTTTCCACTATTTAGCAATACTGCACATTTTTGAGCTAAAACAGGTAATAACACCAATTTTAAAAATACATGAGAAATTAGTCATTTTAGGTGAGAAAAATCTTTTGACAGATTGAAAGCTGAAATAGATTGAAATAAAATCACATTGAAGTGAATTCTTACCATTCTCCTCACCACGGTTTGCTGATATGTTCTGACGTTTATGATTTATTCCGTACTCAAAAGCTTATTGCCAAGTTAAGAGATTTATATATGATAATAGTGTGCGTACATGTATGCGTTTATAGTGATCCCAGAACTCGATCGAATTCCTACTCTCAGTCTAGTCATAAGGATATACATTTTATTTTATACATCGTGTATAAAATAAAACAACCCTTGAGTTTTATGGTAAAAAATCTACACCAACACCATTGCAGTCCTTACCATCTCATCGGTACCCTACTACCTTCTCCATTAATATCACCACCTCTCTCTCCTTCTCTCTCCCTCTCTCCGGTCCGCAAGCTCCTCTGCGCTGTATCGATCAGGCCGTAGAGCGAGCAAACCGCGGGCCGGGCCCACGGCGCTTACCACCCCCGCATTGCCATCCCCAACCCCCTCTTACTCTTCCATCCACCACCACCCCCTACGCGCCGCCGTTTGAGCATTCATTCCCATCGACTCCATCAGCCTGCGCTTTTAATCACCTCTCCTCCGCTTGAGCCTACATTCGTTCTTGGAAACGGTGCTTGTAACGTTGACTCTTCCTCCCACGTAACGAGTAAAATACGATTCCAGCATCATTTGGCAAAATAAAGAGTCTCGAAATAAGATGTTTAACAAGATGAAGTAAAATTTCGCTCTGTCGGATATCATGACTCTCATGTTCCTTCACGTATTTCGATTTACACAAAAGATCGAGACAAGTTTGGTGCACAAAAATTATTGGAGAGACGCTGGTTCTCTAAATTTATTCTAAAACAATGCTCAGACATTAGTCTGAAATAAAGCATGCCATGGACATTAGTCAGACATTAGTCTCAACGTAAAGCATGCCATGGTTGCTCTTTGTTGAGTTTTTACGCACAGGTTATAACTAATGATTTTTTCTTCCAAGGAATGAAAGCTTTAAAGAGCTATATTACCTAAATACATGGGATATTGTCGATTTGTACATTGATTTTCGGGGACTATTATTAGTTATTATCAATTATAATGTATTAAAAAGTTTCAACACAAAAAATTAATAATTATGAACTATTTTTGGAAGAAAGATTTCGGTTTGATTATTGAAATAAATAAATCACTACAAGAAACATTTTCTACCGATAATTAAAAGTTCTTAAAGAGTAAAATAAGTAATGAAAAAGAAAAGAGCATATCTATTAATTGGAAAAGAATAAATAAAGTGAATGAAAAAAAAGAAATGTTTGAATTCGAATAAACATAATTAATACCAAAATATAGACTTGATGTCTGATTATTCTGATATCTAGTATTAGGTCTACAGATGCACGTAATAATGGTTTTTTTTTAAGTAATGAACTGTGGACCGTTTGAAGGCACCCCACGCAGACACCACTTTAAACAGTCCACAAATGATAGTAGATTTCGTTAGTATTGAGTGTGATCAAGTGAAGTTCCATCAATAAACAAAGTTTTCAAAACTCATTCTCTCAGGAATCGCATAGTTTTGAATGATTTAAATTTGTACATTTTCTCATTTGTACGTAAGGGTCATCGAAATGAAACAAATGTATTGTGTAACTCGGGAAATATTGGTCATTTGGATATAAGATTCCAAGCTTACGATGTGACCAAGCTGTACAGAACGTCTTAATTTCAAAAAATAGCTTATCTTCGTACAGCATCCATTTGTTGCAGCACAGGTGAGTTATGGATCCATCATAACAAAGAGCATTGTGGCATTATACAATTTTTTGGTAAAACATGTGTGACAGCGAGTAAAATTTTTCATCGAATGCAAGCCGTGTATGGCGATGTGACCCTAACCATTGATATCCAAGAATTATTGATGGAGCGAATGCCTGACTGCGTCTCAATAAACGTTGAACACTATTGCGACACTTTACAGATATCTCGAAGAATCATTACAAGCAATGTCACAAGGCTTGTTACTGAATGTAACCTCACAATTCTGGTGCAAACCTCTGTATTTGGTGCAAAATTCCGTAACATATACACTACATATTTACCACAAAATCCTTCACCATAGTCCGTATATTTTCCAACGCTATGAAGATAATTGATGTCCATTTTTCCAAAAGATGTTTTGAGAATGTGAATATTTAAAAATGCTTGAAAAATGAAATTTCTTTTTAATCAACTGAAAAAGCTATTAAAAATATTTTTTGTTCTTTGAGGTAAATTGCCGCCTAACTGTTCAAGAACTTAGATTTACAAATTTATTAAACTTACTTTTCTAAGATAAGAATTACTAACATTAAAAATGTTTAAGTCCTTGAATGTAACGACCATTATAACAAACATATCATATTACCGTATGTGATAAAATAAAATCACATATATTGTTTGAGAATTATCTTTGCGTACATGAAAATATAGTACAAATAAATAATTTATATGTTTAATAATATTGATTATGATAAGATCGAATAGTATCCAATCCTTCCGACTTTGCAGCAGAGTATTTTTAGTTGTGATATGGCTTACCATGCGTTGTAAGTTTGTATAGACAAAAATAAAACCTTTACATTCAAAACTGAGATGATACCTTAATTAGTTGGTAATATATAGCTAAAATAAAAAAGAAGATTTTTGTTTACTTCATCCATTTGAAAGAAGAACTTTGAAAAGTTGTTTCTTAATATGAAAATATACGATATAAAACAACATAAGTTTTAATTTCTATATAGTGGTTTTGAACTGCGTAGATGAAATAGTTAGCCACTGAGGAGAACGCCTTTTACTATAGAGAGGGATAAGCAATTATTATCAAGTTATTGTGTTCTCGTATACAATATGTACAAAGAAAGTTTCCTGAAAATTGGCACTTTCATATTCCAGGAAGTATAGAAACATTTGATTTCAAAAAAGCTGGAAATGAGACCATCTATCTATTGCAATTGTCGGAGTATAACAGAAAAGAAATCTGCTCGCACCGAAGTTTGAAAGGGAAAATTCTTCTTCCACGTCTAAAATATAGAAACACATAAAACGTTTTGAGTAGAGACTCCATCTCGTCCTCTCAATTTCTGGAGAAATGTCCAGATGTGCCATACCAATCCGTTTCTCAAAAAAAAAAATATAAAAAAATGAGGATACGATATAAGAAATTGATCGAACCATTTTTCAGCTGAATAACTCCCAGCGAATCACTTTTCAGATTGGGAGTGATCACAAGATTCAAGTTTAAAACTGGATGTAACGCCAGGTCAATAGAATAACATATCTTTATTTCTTTTACGATGTAATGTTTTTCCGCATTTATCACTACCAATGTATTTATACCTAAATAAAATAAAACAGTGCAAGAATTGGTGGTTAATACTGTAAATTTCTAATTATATACTAATTGTACGCAAGTGACAGAGTTGAAAATGTTGCTTAATAACAGTTGTTGACCATTGTATCACGATTATAAGTCATTGAAAGTAATTTTCCGTTGATAAAAGTATTGTGATTGGTTATCTCTCATGAATTTCTATGAAAATGATATAGCGTCCTCACTGTCAAAGTGATTATCAACAAAAGATATCATTTATACGTCTATTGGTAGAAAATTGCCATAACTATGAGGGAAATTAAGTATTTTGTTAAATTTTTAAATAATTTTTATTATATTTACTCATTGATAATGAAACAATATAATTTATTTCGATTGTATATTTGATTCGGTACGGGAAAGTCTTTTGATTTTATAAAAATAAATCATATTAAGAGGCATTAAACGGATTCTTCTTTAAAAACAGTTTCTGACCCAGGTTCTGGGAAAAGAAGTTAATTCTATCATTCGTGGAAGTAATTATAGTTTAGCTCTTTATTCTTAAACAATAAGTGTTGTTTGTCTTGTTTGTTATAATAAAATGTTTGGTCATATTTTCGACTGTTCAAATAGTTTATGTCCATTTTCACAGCATGTAAATTGGTTATAGGTTTATGGTATAATTAAATCATACTTTATATAACTAACGTCATTCTGAATGTTGTTAGGATGTAAAAAGAAAACTTCATCAACGATTGGACAGCATTTACTTAATAATAAATTTATTGTCAAAAAACAGTACAAACTGCGTATGACCACGTGGAGGACAATAAACTAATTTACTCTCCGGAAGCAAGCAAGGGACCATCCCATCAATTCCGATCAAGGGCCCTAAGACAGAGGCGGATTCAAAAATTTCAGCAAAAGTTCCTAGATAAGATAAAAAGTTAGCTGCGAGTTATAATACATATATAATGTCAATATGTTTGTAATTTAACGCAAATATGTTTGTAAATTTACATGTACAAGTTATTATCGAACTATAGATTATTCTGAGTATAGTGTTTAAAAATCATAAGAGTTGAAAAAACACTAAATTCACGATTTATTGTTACAATAAACACGCCCCTAGACAAAGCCTAGAGAACCTGTATAAGAAATCCGCCTCTACCCGAAGGAAAAACGGAGAAAAACCCGGGCCAGGATGGGGCTACAGAATTTATGTACACAACCGTGCCAAAGTTGAGTACACATAAAACTAAATTAATATGAGCCATACGGCAACACAACCATGCAAGAAAATAATATTTGAAATTGTTATAAGTTATTTAAAAAGTGCTACAGCAATGGCGTGATAAAGTACAAGACGAATTTAACTTTTATTAAAATCAATAAATTCTTTTACATTGTAGAAGCACTGGTGCAGGAGGTAGTTTTTAACCGCTGATTTGAACAGATTCAATTTCATAATGTCTTTTATATTCTTGGGCAGGGAATTATATAGAACGATTCCCGAATGATAAGGTCCTTTTTGGCAAAGAGTGGTTGACACTCTAGGGCGATGAATATTACTACTATTGCGTGTATAGTGTTCGTGAACGAGACTGTTTCGTATAAAGAAAGGGTGGCACTTCAGTAATTCGGTCTTAACAAACACGACTGTTTCATAAATATAAATGCAGGGAAGTGTTAAGATATTTAATTCCTTGAATAAAGGTTTACAAGAGTTTCGGGAGTGAGATTTACAAATTATACGAACTATCCTCTTCTGAATTCTGAAAGTTTGAATACTCTGACCGGAATTACCCCAGAAGGTAATGCCGTAACGTAAATGGGAGTAAACGTTTGCAAAATATACGCAACGGGAAATACGTGGACTAACTACGTTAACTAAGATTCGGAATGCATAACACAATTTGCTTAATTGGGAATTCAGATTGTCAACGTGACAATTCCATTTGAGGTTGTCTTGAATATGGAGACCTAAAAATTTTGTATTCGTAACAGTTTTTAATTGTGTTCCGTTTAAAGAAAGAGAAACCTGGGGTAAAGATTTTGTGATACTATTGTGAAATGACATAGACACTGTTTTGTCAGTGTTTACAATGAGACGATTTGCATGGAACCAAGTCGAAAGGTTAGACAAAACCTTTTGAGCATTGGTGTGTTTACATAGTGAATTAGTGTCATCAGTAAAAAGAACCATTTTGCAATCTGATGTGGAAGATGACATGTCGTTCACATACAATAAAAAGAGTATAGGGCCGAGAATTGATCCATGGGGTACTCCGCAAGGAAGTGGCTTTGTTTCTGAAAGACAACGCTCNTTATTTTTAGTATAGGATATTTCTACCTGTTGATATCTATCTTTTAAATAAGAAGTTAGCCATTGATGTGGAAGTCCACGAATGCCTAAAGAATGCAATTTGGAAAGGAGAATTCCGTGATCGATGACATCGAATGCTTTGCATAAGTCAAGAAAAACACCCTGAGGCTTTCTCCACTGTCAAGAGATGTGGTAACATCGTTAAAGAAGGAAAATATGGCGCTTGTAGTGGAAAAGGATTTCCTAAAACCTACTTGAATGTGACAACGCAATATTGTAACTTATTTCGAAATTTATTATTGTTGTAAGTAAATAAATAGAAGTTATTGCAGCACCAATACGATTTCCACATTGAAATCGCCACTGAGAACGGTTGGTATGAAGGTTTCTTCCTCTTCTAATTATGATGTACCTATCTGTTGTATGCTACGATTTGCACACGGACAAATCTCAGAGTTTTGTTTTTGTCTTTTACCTTAAGACTTTAGAAACTGAGGTTAAATACAGTTAGAGAAAGTACGGTTAACCGGGAGAGATTAGTTAAACATTTTATTACTGCATGAATAAAGATAACATACTATTTTATCACGTTGTGATGTAAAGAACTATGTTTTTACACACACAAACATTCTCATTTTTGAAAACGTAAAAAAAATCATTCAACTAATGCAATATCCAAGATAAAAGATCTGTTCTACTTTAACTTTTCGATTATATGAAAGGAAATGAAAACTTCATGGTGGACTCTTACTTATATCTCGGTTTCGTTTCAGTATTTCCCTTTAAGTCGCTCTTCCTATAACTGAGCACGCCTGAGAAAGTCTAGATTGATCTATAAGAAACAAGTAATAAATCACAAACCGACACAAACAAGGTACAAGTTACAAATCAAGGGCTCTAATAACATGGACGTTGGCGAGTCCTAAAGCTCCAATTTAAAAAAAATCTAGGTCAGAACAAACACAAGTTTAAACTAATTTAAGTTCACTAATAATTAGGGAGTGCCAAACGCGTGTAAAATATGAAACAATGTAATTCTTTTTTCACGTACCTCATGTATATGTTTTAATTGAATCAATGGCTGAATAATCATATTTATCCTATGTAAAAATATAGTATAATCATGTATTCATAGGTTTGTATTAGATAAATTAATTTGACAACCCTTTCGTTATTCTTGTCGTATTCTATATTAATGTATTCTAGAGTTCACTCATAAATAGAAAAATAATATATTATTTACCGTACTAATGAGTTCTATGAACTGGCGTATCATGACTAAACATTTTGGTGTTCCTTATGATTTGAATGATGTATTTTATTTACGTATTATCCACACTGTATATCACTCTAAAAATACGTACGTGCAACCAAATCGTAGAAAATTCTTAATAATTTTAAAGAATGTATAAAAGTAATACTTTTCAAGTAAGATCAAATTAAAAAATCAGCAAAAACTAAAAGGAATATTCTTTCTTTAAAATTGATTAGAGTTGATCGTGGAAAACAGGATGGAAACTACGGCATGAGTTTAAGAACCTGATCGGTATTTATATCCTGCAATCATCTGCTCAATTGTGTATGTATGCTTCAGCTCTTTCCCTATTTCTTCATACAACTCTATGAATCGCACGAAAATTTCTACGTTGTTTTCAGAAACTAATTCACTCTGACTAATTCTCTTCTTTCTAGTTATGAACACTGTAACTACAGGAAGATATAGAAGATATGCCCATATAAGTTAACATTACAAATGTAATATTTACATGTAGACACTTTCAGGGAATGTAATTACCGGCTAGAAGAAACAAAACGTTGAATAATGTAGTATTGTGCATCAGATTAAATTGTGTTGCGCGCAATTATACAGCTATTATATTGAGTCATGTGAAGCATTCGATTCAAGGGACCGACTGCGACCCAAGCAAGCTAAAATGAATTTACACTGCGACGTTGAATTTTCCCCCCTCGAACACGTGATTACTTCACCAGTTACTAACTTTTAGTTTTCATAATTCGGTGTTCCATCCGTTACCTTTTATTAAATACGGTGCATGAACCCATTGCAGAGAGATTCAAGGGATAGCATCATCCCAATTCCTTGTTCCATTTTCAGTTCCATATACATAGTGCGCGTTATTTCGATTGTCTCGATGAAAATCAGTTTTCTAATTATGTCTAAACACCGATATAATTTATTTTCAATTATGTTTATGTTTCTTATCAGTCTCTATACTCATTCGAGAGCAGTTTTGAAGGTGTATTTCTTGATCTCTTCTTGGAAATGACTCTAAAGTCTTTTATATAACTCGGAGAATAGAGGTGTTTTGGAATAAAAAGTGACAACACGATTACCTTTCCCATGGTATTATTTAAATTTATAAATTATGTACATAAGTATATACGAATTTTTTATATGAGTCTACACATTTTAAATAAATCCTTCTTTCACAAAAAAAATTGTAAAGCATGGCCTACCCGCTCTGCGAACGAGTAGCGTGTATTGCATAAACGAAAAGGGGAACTGAGATAGCACGAATCCACTGTTCATGGACATACATTTGCATTCCAACTCGTACGGTGATTTTATTTAAATACTCGCTCAGTTCCTAAGATGATAAATTTGTCTTTCTTATGACTTGAGAGACTTGATGTCAATAAATTAATACATTTCATAATTATTGTCTTCAGGCAATGTGCTCATTATATAAATAGGAAGAAATAAGTACGCTGGGTGGAAAACTCCTTTTCAATATTTTGATATACTTTTTTCATATTTTAACTAATGTTATAATGTTATTATTCTCTGGACAACAANGTACGCTGGGTGGAAAACTCCTTTTCAATATTTTGATATACTTTTTTCATATTTTAACTAATTTTATAATGTTATTATTCTCTGGACAACAAAAGAGTAAGACTTTTCATTACATACATACAACGTTGAAAATATCCATTAGAAATTTAATGTCAAAACAAGCAATTACAAATTGCGTATGAACGTGAACCATGTGGAGAACAATAAGCAAATTTACTCTCCGGAAGTAAGCAAGAAACAATCCCATCAATTCCGATCCTAGGCTCTAAGGCAGAGGCGGCTTTAACATTTCAGCCCTCCGCTAAAGAATAGAAAAGTTAGCTACGGATTACCAACAAATTTGTATTTAATAAAACAAAAAGGTTAGTTCAAAGTACGTGTTATTATCAAACCATAGATTATTTGGAATATATTGTTCATAAATCGTAATTATTAAAATATGTGTAAAGTCAAGATTAATTATTACTATAGACCGCCACCCCTAGACAAGAGCCTATACATAAAATCCGTCTCTACTCGAAAAACCGGAGAAAATCCCGGGCCAGGATGGGGTTGCAGAATTAAAGTACACAACAGTGACAAGGTTGAGTGCGGATAAAATTAACTTATATGAATAATAAGACATGTTCGTCAGTTTTACATGAGCGTGCAACTGGTTTTCTGCGGACTATTTATTTATTAATAAATATTAAAAAAATAATTGTACCGAATGAAAATTCATGTTTGCAGTTATTTTTCTAGAAGTTTTTGCTAAATCAAAATAATAACACTCTACACAAAAATCTCTAGCAGATATAATAGTTCCAGGTATCCAACATCTACATGGAAGATAGAAACACTGAAAATAACTTTCAGTGTTTCTTCAATAACCAACAGCGGAATGATTCTGAGAAACTATAAGTTATTTTGAACTGTACAGGCGGAGCGGGCTTATATTAAATTTCTCAGAACTTTTAGGGTAAGAGTGCATTCTGGTTTTTGAATTTCTTCTCAATTAGGAAATAATAGAGAATGGATGACCAATGGGACATATTTTAAAACTTTAACTTTCAGTACTTTCATAGAGACAAGGGCAAAACAGTAGTTGGAACATATTGGAAAAAGAGAAGTTTGACTATGGATCCCCAGACAACGGTGAACCTGGGTAACTCTCGGACGTTTAAATAAAGAAGTAGAGTAAACTTTAACGCAGTAAATTTGCTTCTTACAGATGAATGATGAAGGCAAAAGCTATGTGATATGTTAAAAAATATTATTTTAGACTAAAATTTTAAACGAGTTTAAAATTATTGAAATATGAAAATTATATATCTTCTTTAAAAACAATATTAATTTGTGTGTGACTACACTATATGTTATATGATTGCTACGTTCACACGTCCAATTAATACGTTCAAATTGATAAAATGTAACCTACTAAATGAATCAATCAAATAATTTTGACACTCGTATAATCCGACGTCAAATTTGTTTACTTGAATGTTGAAAGCTTTAAATATTTGTTACAGCTAGTAATGCATGTTTTTTCACAACTAGTTAAACATTGGAGTTAATCATTAGGTTAACTAACTGATTGTATTTCCTTCTTTTGGACTTTGTGCCTCTTCTTGCTTTCTCAAGAGGCGTAAAACGCTATCACAATGATAAAATGGCCAAAAGTTAATCAGGGGAGGAAAATAATTGTTCCCAAGGAATGTCGCTAACTAAGTGTTTTCAACTATCTTGAATTCAATTTAAATTTTTGGGTTCAATTGTATTTCAATAAGATTATAAAATTATTAATGTATTGCAGATTAATTTTTGTTAATACTGATTTACTGTGCGGATTTTATTATTTTTTATTTGTATTTATTTTGCTGATTTATTTGCTAAATTCATTCCAATAAGTTAATATTTTTAATATATTTCAAGATGTTTATAAGTATTAGTAGAAAAACTAGGATCCTTAGAGCAGCTTTCCCAGTTTAAAAACAAAGTTCAATTACTAATCTTATACTATAGTTGAGTTTCAAAGATATTTTTGAGATACCACGCGAGTGTCCTTGCGTCTCTCTTTTTTATAACTAACCACTCATAAAATTTATTATCAAACCAAATCTATACAGAATTTGAGGATAGAGTTGGTTTAATACTAAATTTACTACTAGTCTTCTGAATTATTTTCGTCCAGGCAGTATCATTCATATGATCCTTCTTTTGTCACGAACAAAACTTTATTAAATTTTGTTTCCTGCTTCATACTATATCTAATCCATAGTATATCTAATAAATGTAGAATCCACCTCAGAAATTTCTTAGAAACCATGTGTTAGAGAATAATCTGTTTTAATGTACTTCGAACTGCTTGTTTCAATTAGTGCAATAACATCCGCAACACACGTCTCCTCTTCCACTTGTGTATAGGCTCTGAATTACAATCGACACCATCTATACAATCCATTGTTTTCTCGTATGAGAGTGATTCCGAGAATCGCTGCCACCATCCCGTGCTCAACACGAACGGGTCATGGCTACCGGGTAGCGGCACGCGCTTATCTCACAGTGGGGTGAAGGTCTCTCCAGAGGAGTTTACGTGAGCATCAGCGAAGGGTCGGAATGATTCGGAACGACGAGACAGCTCAAATCTCATTTGTTTATCGAAGCGTCTTCAGGGAGTAAACTTTCTGGCAAAAGAACATTGAGAAACTGGAGGTGGAATTTGAACAGACTATTTAAATTTCTGAATCACAATCGTAATTTTTTTGTAAAAACATTAATCTTCTGATGTAAATGTACAGAGCTTGTCCTTTGAAATATACCTGTATTTAGATTTTAATTTATGGCAGCATATACTAAATAGTTATGTTTTACTTTGTGTGATTCTGATATGACTTAAGATATTTTCTTAAAAGAAATAGTCAAATTTTAAACTGAAAAGTAAATGTATAAAAGATGCAAATTGCATCAAACACGCAGCAATTGCAATAAGGTGAATTTTGAAATTAGGTACGTGGAGAGTCTGGAGGAAAATTTTATTTTTGGATTTATGTCTGTCCAATACTTTATTTGGACGTATTTATAAATATGACAACCAGATCTATGAACGAACAAAGTTTCACAGTATATCATAGAAGAAGCTAAATAAACTATCATTAAATTCCTACCGAATTTTTACCTATGGTGAATGAATGAAACAGGATTTACTTCTGAATTATGATGTGAATTTGCCTTCAGGGAGTTAGGCCCCTATGAGAATATCCTTTGAAAGTGTTTCATCATTAGAATCTACATCGTCTATTTCCTTCTCTAGAAATACATAAAAATTACGAAATAGAAAGAATTAAGAAAGAACTTCAAAATAAAATAAAAAAATACATTTTGACAATCCTATGCCTCACTTTCGGAATTAGCAATTGTATCAAAATGAGTCATGGTTCTTTATGTTATTCTGTCACTTCGCAACGCACAAAACTTCACTGGGAAAAAAAAGGGTCGGTAATTCGATTCGACGCCCTAAGGGTCAAGGCTCACGAGGAGTAAGAGATGGGAGTACAGACAGGAGTGCGAATGGAAGATGAAACCACGGGATAGGAAGAAGAAAGGGATGGAGACGACTGAACCTACACTACGTGCCTGAACCTTTGGGTCAAGTGAGATAGGGCGCCAGGCGAAACGTTACCTCGATGATGGTTTGGAGTGGCGGGATGTGGAGAGGCGATAAGGAGGTGTTGAAGGAGTGTCTAGAAATGTAGATTGGAATTCCACGCCCCGAAGCAGATGCTGATGTTTGAATTCGGGATACCTGAGTATAACTTAAGCCGGTATTACAAGATTATATTCCTATGGCATAGATCGTTTCTGAAATATCTTTGATAACACATATTACTGAGCAATGCACAAACTTAGATAAAAGTTGAACAATTATCATTTGTATATTGTAATATGTTCTCATTGAGAGAGCTTTTGATGTTATATTTTCCAGCAGTTAAAAACCAGCAGTGAAAAGCAAAAAAGCAAAAAAATCAACCTGGAATAATTAAAGGAACAAATCTTCTAGAGACATTAAATACGGTCAATGAAAGGAAATATATTTTTTTGTAGAATTTTGGAGACATGCCGCAAAATGAAGGTGCTGTAGTCTGATGGAAGGGATAGTAGTGGTCTTACGTCATTCTAATCATGCTGGCTGTGGATTGCTGCATTAAGTGTGTCCTCCTTCTGTTAGTAACATATAAGAAATGACATTTTATTTTTAAGTGATCTTGTGCGCTGGGTGTGCTTGTACGTTTGCTCATTATTGAGTCAAGAGCACCATAATGAAAATTTTTTTCGTGCATTAAACGCAAAAAAGTGCATCACAAACTGAATTCTACTCTATAAATTTGTTTGTCTGGGACAAACCGCGTTTCATTTGACAGAACTACCAACGTTTCGACCATCTTGCTGTGAACTTCTTTAGAGCTATGTCAGAGTCGTATAGACGAAAGTCGCAGTCATACTCTGCACTTAGGTCTGTACCTACCATTCGATACGTGTCTCCTCTTGGAACTATTACCCTTTCTTTTTCTACAAAAAGATCTTAATTATAATTTTATATAAGTAACAAAAGTTTTATATTGCAATAGTGTTGAAATAACATAGTAATAAAATTTTTAACTTTGAGTATTTGTGTTGATTTTTAGTCATCCTCTATAATTAAAACTTATTATTGCACGCCTCACTTGAGTGTTTTTCTGTGTCTGCATTTTTGTCTATTAAATTAAACTCCAATTTATTGTTTACACATTTATTATACAAAACAACAATTATTTCCCTTATTCATACATGAAGCATTGCTAATTGAATTGTTTTCTATATTTGAAATATTTGTCAGATTTTATCTATTGAGACTATAAAATTATTTATTTTGATATTATCCCTCCTAATATCTTTATATCTTAGGAAATTTTACATCTCAAGAGGTTCTACACAGCAGTATAGTGTGTTTGTGAATCGTGTTGCTTGAATGTTACCTGGCGTTGTACAGAATTCGCGATTGTTCTCGTGGGAAAGTGACAACTGCAACGGCGACTGCCACGTCTAAGGGCAGTCGTGCGGGGGAGATGACGGCAGACGGAGGCAGGGTGAGCGGCGTCTAAATATAGCGACGCGCGCCCCGGGAATAGCTCGCTGATTAACATTGTGCCGCTTTCGCGGGGGCGGGAACGGACGATGCCCTGGAGCTGAGCGGCCGGTGGCGCGGGGGAAGACGAGGCTGCGGCGAAACCGACGGTAGTGTTATCTGTTGGCCAACGTTGGAACTGCTACAGCGATCAGCACAGAGATGTAATGATTTGTAGTTCTCGGAGAGAAATATAGAGTGCCGGTCAAGGATAACTATTTTACAAATCATGGTTTTGTAGACGAAAATTATTTAACTAATGCACAGTTGCTTCCATAGAATCGTTTCTATTTTTTCTCAAATTATTTCTAATTAATATATTATCTCTATTTACTATTTACGAACACTCTATAAAGAGAAGGAAATTTATAGATACTGGTTTAAATTATCTTTAATATTTGCTGTTATATATAAGTTTAGTATCATTCTCTTACTTCTTGAACAGTGAAATTGTTTAATATCAAAACGACAGATATATCTCGAAAAGTACATAGAATAAAATTAATTCGGAGAAATCGATAGTGAAAAGAAGAGAATTTATCAGAAGCCATTTAGAACAAAAAATAGATAATTTATCACATAAATTTTGGTGCAGCGAGCTATTTTGTATTTGAAGTAAATTTATATTTAGCACAGGTGTCAATACTTTTACTTATAACTTTAGTGAAGGCAAAGTAATTATAAAGTAAATAAATATCGTCTTTTTTAAAATTTGAAATTAAGTTTTCTTTAATTTTTATATTTTAGTTTTGGGAATGTCTTCAGCATTATGGTTAGAATTATAACTATTATGGAGTGTAGTAACTAAAAGTTAACGCAAGATTTATTCATTTGTTTAAAGTGTACTTTTCTTTTCTGTTTTACTCCATGTCTCCATCTTACTACATTACGTGCCTATATTCTTGCAGTTTATTTGCGTTACGGGAAGATCGAATTTATGCAATAATCATTATTATGTTCAGAAAGGTCGAACTTACTTGATGCTGCTCCTTCAACAAGAACTGTATGTATGTTTAGGTACATTTCTATTTCTCTTTCACCGTATTTGTGCCAAACTTACCTGAAAAATATCACGTTCAATTAAATACAAAGTAATTTAGAATTTAAATAAATAACAATTATGCAGATATATTTTTAAGATTAATAATTTAAATGACTATAAATTGGAAAGTAGTGTAAACAAATCTCTAAACGTTAAAATATAATTGTTCTCATTCATGTGTGTAACAATCGGTGAAACGAGTTCAAGTTCCGTAAAATATCTTACATTACCCAAACTCACATTTTAGTAAATTACGTGACAGAAATTACACAGAAATCATCCTGATTTGAAGGTTAATTTAATTAAAATAATAATTTAAATTATAAAGTAATTTATTAATCTAGTAATTTAAAGTTATTGAAATGTTAAAATCGTAAGAACTTGACAAAGCCTCACTCCTAGCTCTATACATTTTACTCGGAGAGAATGGAAGGGAGAGTTAATTCTCATGTGAGAAGAAACGGAAGTTAAATTTACGGTTGGTACTTTCTGATTGCACTCTCTGTATGCGCCCAAGAGAATACAAATTAATGTATCTAATGATCGTACCTTTCAGAATCAGAAGAAAATTAATTTTCCATCAAATAATTCGCAGTAATGCACTAAGCGGCAAATGGATAGTATAATTAATTAATTTTTTTAACAATTGGTTTGATTTTACCTCAAATTTAAGTATTTCACATGCATATTGGAAACGAACAGAAAAAATAACTAACGAGAATTGACGTGCACTGATAAGATAAAACAATTTCATTTCAGTTTAAGTCTGTTGAAAATATAAGTGCTGGAAATATAATCGTGGATGCTTGTCAATAGTCGTATCAATGAAAAATGAGTGTTTGCAGTAACAAACATGTTTGAATTGATCAACATATAATATATGATATGAATTGGATTTAGTGTAAACTCTAAACAATATAGAGAACTCATACATAAAAATAAGTTGTCTGAGAAACATCCCCAGCGCAACTGAATTTTTAATAACAATACAATTTGGGCTATATTAAGGATACATATGGAGTTTAATTTGTAAAAAATCCAAAATAATATTTCAACAATATTTCATATGTGATGAATATATCCACATATTGTTTTAAATTATTATATAACTACATTCAGTTGCCAATATTGTTAAAATAATATATGACAAATATAATTCGTCTATTTTAATCCATCATTTTATCTAAATAAAAAATAGAGTTTTGTATTATATGCAAATTATTTAATTTTAATTTTTTGAGTGTCCGAAACAAACCAAACTGTTACTAAGTAGTTTTGTTGGAAGGAGAGGAATAAAGAAATACATGGCCATTGGTGATTAAGTCTCCGTGCTTTNATAAGAGACAGCAATCAATGAGTTGTTGGTAGGTGAGAAGATGAGGATAAGAGTCCCTAATCCATAAAATAAACGTTTCTGTACAATCCCGTAATATTTGTATTTGTTTCAAAGAATACTTCACGCACATTGTAGTTTACCAATAACTGACGATTTATTTATCTGATTTACAAGTAATCAAGTTTGTATATTCTATTCATTATTAATTTTGTCTTCATTGCTTGGAAACATTGTAGTTTGTTATATTGTACTTGGTTACTTCTAGCTTTTTAAATACGAGAGATTTAAATTCAAGAGACATATATTCTCGTGTGTTGAATAATTATTGGATACGTCCGATTTTTGGGGTTCTGAATGTTAATTCGTATACAGAAACACTGTGTTTCGAGAATTTGAAAAATATTTTCACTTAATTCTCCAAACGCTGTGTCAATTCTTATTTGTATATTTTAAGCACAACTACTCTGTTGCAAAACATTTCCTCCGTTTTCAACAAACATACTTTGCACAAAGTTCCCCTATACTTTAAGGGTTAGAACTGAATGAATCTTTCTTAGTCTAACTGTAAGCTTTATTTCGCGCGTAATAACTTCAAACATGTAGGAGGATTGGAGAATGCCCTCACCTTGCCTCAGAGAAATTATAAGGATTCTGTTCATTCGCACCCATCCAAACCGGATGATAGATGAATACATCATAGGGAACGAAGGTGAGTGAATACGGAAAAATAAAATATATCCAGGGGAAACAGAAGTACTCTCGAAATCCCGCCATGATAAATACCAGTTGTATGAACTGGAGTGTGAATCTCCGTCCAAGGGAAGGAACCGATACGCAGTCACTAATTCATACAATTTAAAACACTCTACTGAAATGTATCACTATATGTCAATAGAGAGTTGTATTGAAGTTTCTTTCTGATGAGGTTCGTTTAATCTCCTGAAACACTTTGTATGTAAATTAGGCAGAAATCCAATTATATGGTCTCCAATTATACGAAACGATTTTGGAGAAGAAATATGAAGGAAGAGAAAATGCATTGAAGAAGATAGGAGAGAACCGTATTCAATTTAATTCAAACAGTCGTGCTAATTTTATTTTCATAACTGAACTGTAATGTATTTGTATTTCATATTTTTGTATACTTCATTGTTCAGAATTGTTAAAAGTAACATTCATTAGGTATTTATTTTTGTTGTACTAGACATACACTAGGTCTAGTAAGTACAATTGTTCATCAAGAAGTAACTTCTTTCTGTTTAATGTATTTTTTTCCGTAATTCTTAAACATGAAGCCAGTTGTCCGAATTTCCCCACATACGAATTTACTAAATTCTTTCGAATAATGGGTTCTGCGCTGGAATTTTTTCGCAGGGAATTTTCGGTTCATCTAAATAGAATGTAAATATCTCAACTTCAGGGAAACATTGACGTAAGAGCACATTGGACAACGCGCATTTAATGTTTCTGTTCCTGATTAACTTCAAGTAATTTTATATCCTGATACATTTGGTTATTTATTTGATCATCGATCATCTTATCCTTCTATGTGCAACTAACTAATAATGATTAATTAAATAAGTAAATGAAACATTAACACCTTCGGGATCAATTTTGATATGCATTGGAAAAATGCTCACAAAAAATCAGGCGCTTCTGACGTGGAAGCATGGAAGTGGATCATTGCTACAAAGAAACCGACACCGACGAACGTAATAAGGGAGAGTCACTATTTTGTCTTTGTTTCTCCAGATAGTATCGAAATTTAGAAATCATTCATTTATATTCACATAAACACAAGAAGCAATGAATAACTAAATTTAAAAAACTGTTTTTAATCACGTCAATACGTTAATAAGTAGTTCACCTTTCGTTTTGATCTTTCTTACTTCTGTCTTCTTTTCTTTTTTTCGTAAAACTTCTGAATATACATATTACCCTGCATTTTATATGTATAGCTTAACACATAATTTTGATACATAGTCCATAAATTATTGAAAAAGTGTTTCATTCTCTATTAATTTGTTATTTCTAATTTCTTTACATCCACTCGAAATAGGTCGTTAATATAAGTTTTTCTTCCATCTGTTCATTTACAATCCTATCTGCTCACATGTCGCTTTAATCTTTTCTCCTACATAATCACTAATTTTATTTTTTTGTATCCCCCTCACACATTTATATAAATTTCCCTGACCAGTTAGAATCTCCAAAACCTTCAAATGTGGATGAAACAATTTCCCCCTCTGTCTTTAAATATTAATAATTCATCTTAAGAAACATTCGGCTCTCAATTGATTGTTTCTCCAAAGAAGCGATATGTATGTTGTGTGGCGCAGGTAGAGACGAAGTCGAAGGCGAAGCAAAAGGAGGTAATGTAGGCGTTGGAGGAAGCCAGATGCTATAAATGAACGTCCACGCGGCAGCAGCTTCGTCCTACGCTCGATACCAGAGATCTTTTCTTCCCACCACCTCCCTCACCCTCATGCAGGTAGACGTAAACGTTACATGCACGTAAGGTTACTACATGGAGTCTAATTGACTAACTTTATGAGCAGGTTGTTTAAAAATAAGTATAATCTCATGCGTAATCGCTTATGTTTAATCCATGGTGTAGAATTAGGGAATTGGAGGAAGTAGTTCCAGTTATGCTTATCGCGACCCAATCACTTCCTCGTATGACGCCTTACGTAAATGCTTTTTGCACGGAATATGGTGCTGCAATGGCGCTTAATGTTCCAGATTTGTAAAATTTTAAATTTCTTTTTACATAGTTTCTTTTCTCACTTCTTAACACTTGAAACTAATAGAGTAAAGGGAAGTGGAGATATACAGTTAAAAATGTTTCTTTGCTTGCAAAGAAATTACAATTGTACAATTTGTTTTTTCGTTCGCAACCTCTACCATGATGTTCTACTCAAAATATGTTAAGTCGTTTGGAAGTTGTCCGAAGAAGGAGGACGTAGCATTTCAGCTGTCTCGGTCCCACATCATTGATTAAGTTATATCATATCTCAGAAAAGAGATTTATCATGGAAAAATTTACCAGTTATGTACAAATATTTAAAGTTAAATTATTTGTAGTTCGGAGAAAAAATCTTGCGTACGAAGATGCAATTCCAATTAAAAATATAAATTCAAGTTATTTTCACTAATTATTTACTAGATACATTACTTTTGTAGTTTACGACTGTGTGATCTTACCACATACTCGTATTAACTAATTTGAAGAAGAAAAAAAGAAATTGAACCAATGTCATGTTTATAAAATGCTTAACGGAGGGCACTTAGCTAGGACACTCAGTCTACCGCTGGCAGCTGCCTCGGAAGCACGCACCTGAAGATGCCTGCAGTTATCGGGCGAAACGTTGTGAACAAGTTCAAAAGACGCAGTGATATCCAAGAGATGTCATCACCAAGAATTTCATGTTTGTTTACCAACTAAACAGGAAATTTAGATTTTTTAAATTTCCTTTTGTTCCTGTTGGTACTAAATAATTGTGGGATAACTTTGAAATTAAAAAACAACTTTCATTCCATTGAGTCAGCCATGGTGGATGTTCACTATCAAATATCGCTGAGTGAATCATACTTCACTCATCTGCGTAGCATTCGCATTAAACAACGTCCAATATATCGAATGTAAATTAAGTACAATGCCTATTCAATTCACAATGGTATAAATCATTCAACTACAGTTAACACACAGTGAGTTAAATAATGCATGTGGGAGGAAATTAGAAGTAAAATGGAAATGTTGAAACATAATTAAGCCATATGGTCATTCACTTGGTTCCTAATTTTTGTATTATAGAGTAAGAATCATACATTGTAATGTATATCAACAAATTGTAATTCCTACTCCATCCTAAATGTATATCTTACTTAATAATACTAATATATAAATGTATAACGCGAAAGTGAGTCTATCTGTTTGCTAATTAATCACAACTAAACCACTCAACCGATCGTGATGAAATTTAGCAAAGACATAGTTAAGATGCTCGGGATGCACATCGGCTAACTTTTATTATAAAAGTGCGTAAAAAGAATGATAGAAAATGATTTTGACCAAAAATGTCGATGAAATTAAAAAAGAGGTATATTGGCAGACATCTCCTAAACAATTAGAGGTAGATGAAGATTATGAATGGCCATATTCTTTGCCTCGAAAAGGTCGCCGACAGCATATGTCTATCTACAAAGGTATACCTACATCATCCAAAAACTTTGTTCAAAATAGTGCTTAAATACTTCAAATTATGAGAACAATTAAAGGAGGAATAAATCCATCATCATTAAACTTCATAGTTTTTTGTTTTTGTTTCGTACATTTAACAAAGATTAAAAGCATCTTTAAATCGTAAAACTTGGACGAATGATTTAGAATTTAAAAGCGTTTTAATGAAATGGTGCCGGCACCCTGTCGCCGTTGTGTCTTGACCTAGAAACGAAAATTCAACCTGCGCGTTCCCGGCGAGTGGGTTCGTAAAAATAAAAAATAAAATTCGGGCAACATCGGGTAATCAGCTAGTCTATCTTATATGTATAAAAGGTGTATTAAGCAAATTAAAAAATCCTCAAGTATCACTCCATGAATAATTGAACACATCCTCCAACAGAAACCGTAATGTAAACTCCATCTGAACTAGGAATTGGTGGGTCCTTTCCTTCGCGAAGTGAATGTCGTCGTACGTACAGTAAATTTAGTAACTTCTTCGAAAGCGTACTCGTCGCGCAGCACCTCTATTCTTCGACCTTGTGAGGATAACCAATTTTTTTCTACGCCATTACAATCTGTCAAAGAATATTTCTTAAATGTCTTCGATATATTGCGGACGCGTAACCAAACTCATAGTTTCGTATTATTGACATTTTCCATCACGAATATAAATTAGGAGACTAACTCCAAATATTTGAACAACTACTTTCTCATTCAAGCATGGAAGAAATATCAAAACAATTTATTATTAAGAAAAACTACGAATTAAAGTTTTTAATGAAAGATTGTTAAATATATACCACAAATATTTCTTAAGAAAGTGAATTTCAGAATTCAGCTCAGATCTGCTAACGATTTCATATTACTACGAAAGAAACTTCTGTAAGTTATCCACATTTACTACTATAGAAACATAATCTACTTATTCGTTAGTGATTAAAATTGTTTTGCAACCTAATAAATCCTCCTTGCGTAATCGGACTCCTACTCCAACCCAGAGCGTCACCTTAATTTTCGGGTAACAAACGAATGGGAGGCGAGATATTAATGCTGTCGGTCCTGGTTCGATACTTACTCAGTCTCTAATGTTTTAGGGTGGAGAAAATCTGGAACATGGGAATACTAGTTAAATAGTTCTATTGATATACCAACATACTTAAATTGTATTATTTGTGTATATAAAGTCCGTGTACTGTGAGATTTGAATAATTCCGTAATTAGAATAATAAAATCATCCTCGTTCGGGAGTATGAAATTCAAAAGAGAAGAAGGGAAGTCTTCCGACTAGCTAGAAATTTAAAAGGCCTACCGTTGAGAGATGACGAAGGTAGCGCTCACATCTGGTATGCTGCGGCGACCCACTGTCGGTTCTTTGTTGTCGAAAGAAATTTATAGCTTTTTAGAAATAGCGAGTTAGCGAGGGGGTGGTGAAAGCGACCCAACCCGACCGCAATTACCCAGGATGTGCGAGGGTGGACGAGCAAGAATCAACTTGTCAGTAAAAATCGTTGGGAGTAAAAATCGTTGGAAGAAAGCGTTGGAAATTATTCGAAATCCTTTAAAATTTCCCAATCAGAATCTAGACTTAAGAAGGGGGAACCGTTTTGGCATTGGAAGTTTTCGGTCGCGTGAAGTTCAAAATTTGGAAGATTTGGAAGTGGTAAAGGAGGTCTAGGAAGGGAGTGAGACCATTTAAGGAATGGAAAATGAAATTACGCTCTCAGATCAGTCAGCTCAGATCAGTCAACTCACATCACTCACATTGCTTAGTCACATCGCGCAGATTCTCAGCTCACATCGCTCAGATTCTTCTTGATCTCAGCTCGTAGCTTCTGAACAGTCGTCTCGTCTCGTAGCTCGTAATTAGCTCATCTCATCTCAGCTCGTAGCTTCGACACTTAACTATCTTGCTTTTTGAGTTTTCGGTGTCAGCTATGTTTGCGTTAATACTCTGAAACAAGTATTTCGAGTTCGCATTAAATACTAGCACTTCATTTTTGAAGATGCTGCGCTCGAGTCGAGTGCTTGTCGATTTTTTTTTAAACATCGGGTAAATTTGATAATTGATCTCGATCCGAGCCACGGACGAACAATTTCCGGGTGATCATTCGGATGAACGAGGTTAGGCTGACGCTGCGCTTGAAGGGGCCGAGCTCGCAGAGGATGATTGGAGCAACTTCCGGTAGTCGTCGTTGACGACACCTTCAGCGGTCGCCCGAGATCGGAGCCTGGCCGACCTTGCGAGGACACTACTCTCTACGGTCTGCCCTGGTTGGTCATCTTAAGAGGTATTTTACGACGGTTGGTGATGTTTAAACCGACGTCGTATTGCGCTTGCGCGTAATGAATAAAGTGGCATAAATTATAAAAAAGGGACACGAACTGTGGACTTAATTAGTGCCATGACAGATTTTAAATGTTGAAAAATTATGCCATTGTTAAATTCAGTGTATTTCCATTGTTTGAGAGAGGGGGAGATTTAAATGTTGATAAGATAATATTATTGTTAAGTTCAGCGTATTATTGTTTTTTTTTGAGAGAGAGGGAGATTTTAAAGGTTGATAAAATTACGCTATTGTTAAATTCAGTTTATTTCTAATTTGTTTAAGAGAGAGAGAGATTTTAAACGGTGATAGAATGATATCATTGTTAAATTCAGTGTATTTTAGTTTTTTTTTGGAGGGAAAGTTATGTTATCATTTGGCTACCATTTGTGTGTGTTTCTTTTTGGGGAAACAGCATGAGGGGTTTTATTGTAATTGGAACAATGATCATTAAATTAAATGGATCTATTTGTCAATAGCGTTTTCCTTGAATGGAACTATTGTATGGCCCTTTCCTTCACTAAAAAAATGTGAACCCCAGAAATTATTGTGGAACCCTGAGATCAATTAGTCGAGGCGCTCAAAATTTTAAATTTCAGTGTATTTATAACCACTACAGTTTCGTTTTGCCACAGTACTGACTGATTTTGTCTCATACTATTTTATTCAATTCAAAATAAAATGTGACGAAAGATTTTTAAATCACTTCAACGATACAATGAGTGAAAACAATTAAAATATTTCAGAATATTTTGTTGCCTTAATAATGATTTCATCCTCCATTAAATCACGGAAAAATTTTAGCCGCATGCAAGGTCCCTTAGGTGGAAATACGTGGTAACTGATTATGCGGTAAACGTTTGAGTTCAATTCAAGCAAATTTTAAAATTACAAATATATCCACACGTGCTAATATCATTAGGTATATCTTTAAATATGTATTACATGCTTTCACTCATTAATAATAACAGTTGCTCGAAGTCATATAAGGGAATAAGACTTACTTATCATCGTTAATTTATTCCAACTCATTTACTGACATGTTCATAACATGGTAATACCCTTTTATGTTATTTCCCCTGTCGAATCAAATTAATCGTGTGTTGTGAGACCTAAACAGAGGAAGGTGGTTTGACATTTGGGCCTATTCTAAATATCATAGATTAGCATTTCATTTTTACATAATAAATATTTTTAATTGTCATATACAAGAGATTATTTCTTAAAGAAAACAATTAAATGTTAACTCAGATCCGCGATGTCCTGAAAATATGGGTCAAAGGGTGATAAGAGAACAGTTCACCTCGGGTACAAATTATCATGGAAACCACTACCTCTGAGAAACATTCCTTTTGTAAAAGCAACTCGAATTATAGATATCTCACGATAAATATCGCACTTGTGAAGGCGTATAACAAGCAACTTAAAACAAGAATACTTCTGAAATCTTCCATCAATTCAAAACAGCTAAAAAAGGAGTAAATGACGGTGCGCAGCTTGATTCCTTAATCCACTACAATCGGCGCGCCAATCTTTGCAAGGGGAACAGAGCCTCGTGATGAGGGTTAGCGTCATCGTCCCTGACCTCTGGGACTAGAGTACGTTCGGGGAAAAAGGATGGCGGTGAAAAGTAATGTGATCCGTGTTAGAATGGTAAGGGAAACGCAAGGAACGTCATGGGAGTATGGTGACGTATGGTTGAGTAACACGGGAGAGAGTGATGCGCATCATCATCATTTACATTTACAGAACCTTAAATATGCATTATTCTTAGTTCGTTTTCTGCGTAACCGGACGGTGTCAATCCCACAAATGACGTATCGACCATTAAAAGGTGTTTCGGTGATTTCCTATTATTTTATCTTTCATTTCCTTTCTGAGATAAAATGAGAACATTGTATCAAGAAAAGACGCTACTTGACTTATTTATTTAAAAAGATATAAGTCAACTACTTGAGTCCTGGTGAAAGTAATAAACAATATTTGTAGTAAATTGTACGTGAGTTACGTTGTGTATTATCATATACTACTCATAAGTGATCTGATATCCTGTTCACATTGTTAATGCTCAATATGACTCCGAGGGAATCTTGCCTACATCTATAACATATGGAAAAAATTAGTATGTACTCTACTTTTCACGTAATACTGTCATACTGCCATTCAGGATATGAGTTTTTCAATTTTCCCTGCAATACAATTGCACGGATTGACCNTTTCAATTTTCCCTGCAATACAATTGCACGGATTGACCTAGTGAAGAGTATAAGACGACTAACAGAAATACAACGCTTGTATTTACGTCGTCGAAGTGGAGCATGTAGTACGATCTCCAGTGATGCATTAACTGTTTCACTAGAGTAATATCCAAACACATTTGTGCGAAAAAATGGGCTATACGCATAATAATGTGGTGGCAGGGGTCGACAGTTCTCGATGGCAAAAGAGTGGAGACAAGAGAGAAAGAATGAAAAATAACGCAGATATTAATGGAAGCACGGTAGATGCGGGGGATACATCGACAAAAGGAAGGTCGACCTATATGTTCATATTGGACGGGATATTTCCAGGATGAATCGTAAAGGGTTCAAGCCAGGACCAGCTGTGGTTGAAATAATATCTTAAGATGGCGAACAAATACAATCAGATCAGCTGCTGGGAGAGATATGAATAAAGTAAATGAAATAAGTAAGAAATATTAAGAAGGAACTGAAATGTGCTTCGGTTTTACGGTTGGTATGCTAGGTGGGGGAATGAAGAAAGACTATACGAGACAATTTACCAAGAACGGACTGTCTATAAGACACACGTTCTTATCGAAGGGACTTTTCGAAGTTCCGATTTTGTGGGGAATAATATGGGTGTTGATGAGATTGTATCATTTTATATCACTCATGTGCTGTTATCCAAACAGTTCTGTTCTATCATGGCAGGATGGCTCGTCATCGTTCCTTTGCGCCATACCATGAATTAATCGTTGGAAGGTTTGGCGCTTGTTAGTTAATCAGGAACTTTTCCTGAATAAACAACACTAGACCTTAGCTGTCAAGCAGAACGTGCCACCATGTGATGGTGAACATTCAAAAAGAGAGGACTGGTTCCATCCCATTCTCGCAAAGGTTCGGGGTGTTAAACTCAGTTGAACAGTTTAAGGGGCATGCTCTCAGCGCTAATTCGTAACATGTTACTTGGAAAGTGAAAGTGATCTCAAAGTATCAGTAACGGACTTGTCATAGGCTCCTACGTCTCGCACTACTGCTTTCTTTGGAATAAAAATATGCGTGTAAGAAATAGTGAATTTGTGATTCAATAAAATATAACCTTCTACTAATTAGGAACCATTTGACACTTCCACAATTGCAACAACAATTCTAGTGAGTTATCGAAAACTTTCATTAACAGTGGGTGAAATGTACTTTCCTCACATCTCTCAAACGTACTCACGGTTGCTATTCAAACACTAAATTGTAATGAAGAAAGAACATGTCGTGCAAATCCGGACAAAATGATAACAACAAAAAATCTGTGTGAATCTAAACCGAGTTGTCTATTATTGACATAATTTTGATACCTCTTGAAACGCTTTATTAATGACTCCATTCTATTAGTTATGTTTTGTGGTACACTAAAAAGCATTGGAAAATATTTTAGCTTACTGCCATTTAGTTTAATTACTAATGATAATGATCAATTATTAGCTTATATCATGTTACATAGATAAAAGCAGTTTCATATTATTTTAAAGCAGAAATTGCACATTTCAAAATCCAGGTGACACTGCATGAGCTTCAAGATCGTCCAAATTTAAGTTAACTGAAATGTAGTTATGGATTAGTGGTGTCATGATAAGGAACCAACGAACGAAGTAGCATTCAACCGTATACTCCATGTGAGCTCCGAGGTCTGCATCACGCTCTGAAATTTATTGTACTCGCTCAGAAATTCAGTCTACACGATCTGAAATTTGCTGAACGAGCTCTTCCAAACCATCTGATAGCTTATTGGTAACCTTAGCTGCAGTCTTTGTCCATAAGCGGAGCGCACGGCGAGGTCTACCAGCTATAGGCTTTTGATGGTGAGTCACATAGTGACGAATTTACCAAACACTGACCACGTGTTATTCAGAAATGATAGGAACAGCAACTTCAAAAGAACAAAGGTCGTGTAACGAGGGGGATGCGCGCATCACTACATCTATAGCAACTGCACCAACAGGCAATAACGCAATTTTGTCACTGTTATTCTGTATCCTAGAGGAAATAACTTGAAATCGATACCTTATATCATTCTGTGCTTGAAATTCAACATGTTCAACAACTGCTATGGATTGCCCAAACAAAACATTTTCGGGCCCACTGCAAAAACTGCTATGCTCTTTAATTGATGACATGGTGACGGTAGAGTAATTGGAATCTGCGTGAGTGTTTACGAAAAGTTGTGATACTAGCATGAGACGTGAAAATGTGTGGGTACTTCATCGAGTCTCGTGACAAATTACAGACAAATTACAGTATTCCAGAAACATTAATGTTATTAGTGAGGACTAATAACACGAATAAGCCATGTGTGTTACCCATATCTGTAAAAATATCTTATTTGTAACAATATGACACACATTATGTAAGATAAAACTGTGCATATGAAGAGCAGAGTTTACTATTACAGAAGATACAAGTATGCTATAAGAACATTAATAATACTAAAGCGATTAAAAATATGAATGAATGGTAGAAAATAAGGGACTTCACTCTCCAAAAGCGAGGAAATTCAATTCCTATCAACGTACTAAAAAGATCCCTGCAAAATTGGCCTACAGAGATAATCTACACTAGTTGCTAATTCATGGGCGTATCCCTGGTGAGGAAAGTGGAGCAGTTGCCTTGGCTACCAAGCTGGAAAATACTTAAATCAATAACACGTAATGATAATCCCTGAAAAAGAAATTAATAGTTGGTTCTTGCTATTTTTACTTCCCGAAATAAAATGTTAGCGAACGTGCCAGGGAATGAAATCAGATGTACAAACAAAAGGTTTCATTTTAAACAATCCGTGAAATCCGATCGATGGGGTTGAATGCAGAAACTAGACCCACCTTCTATTTAAGATGGATACACCTGTGCACCGGAAATGATACTACAATTACCTCATCGATTCGAATTGATGATCGAGTCAATCGAGATACGTAGAGAAATGTTTCAACTACACTACGAGTCTTCTCAAAATATAACGAATCTAAATGATTCAGAAGTCTTGGAATCTTTAAAAAATCGAAGAAAAATATCTAGACTCGTCAATTTATTTAAAGTTTACAGAAATGATCCCGCATAGAAATATATAACGGAAAAATTGTACTATCATTCTCGGATAGGTAGAATAGATCATTTTTTTAAATTTACGAAAAAAATAACCATCGTTAGAAAATTCTCATCTCAATAGAACGATTAGAGGATGTAATTTAATGCCTGCATCAGTGGTGGAAAATATTTCGAGCTCTGCATTATTCCTAGGGTTAAGCAAGTTCAGGAAGAAGGGGTGAGCAAGTGTAAATGTGAATGTGGTGGTAATGAAGCGAAAAGATATCAGGGAAATGCGTGAGTTAGAAAGGGAGGGAAGGGAAATGTGAAGTGAAGTGGGATGCGCTAAAGGGGTAAATCGAGTGTTCGGGTCATCAGCCGCAAAATGTGCAATGAGTAATTCTCAAAAATAGATTAATTTTTAATTGTTTCATTGACATATGTCTTTTAATATTTTAGTTTTAGTTTAATTATATAGTTTAATCATTTATTTAACAATTTTTAATTTGATGTATATTTTTGTATATTTTATTGCATTTCCTTATATTCTGTCAGCTGGTAAAATCTGCTTATTTACAGTTAAACAATAATAATAATAATAATAATAACACTTATTCTGATGTATTGTTAGACTGGTATTCTTACTATTATAGAGTTATAATATTTTTTTTATGGTTATTGATCCATTCTCCAATAATTAGTAACTTATTATTCATTATTAAATAGTAACACTATCTAGGCACGCGACCAATATTCAACTATTCACTACGCGAACTATGTTTCCACTCATGTTCTAATTTTATTCTAATCTTTTAATTGATCCATAATTTAAAAAAATATTTTTTTAAAGATCGGTCTGATCTTTTAAATAATCGATTCAATATGAAATATTCCTGTCCATTAATTTATTTTAACTTCGTTAAATACTTTTCCCTTTGTTACTATTAATCCATTCATTTTCGTTAATTATCTTTTGATTTCAAATGTAGTTCAACTAACTGGTGTCATTGAAATTGAGTTTAATCAAGCTTTGTCTGTTTCATCTTGTGATAAAATTTTCGTTCAATTACATTATGACATTTTTCAATCAACACATTCCTACACTTGAAACCCCGATGTCATGAATACTATTCGAATAGAGTACTCGCTGCTCAAAACTCACAACCACACCAATCCTGTCAACGGGGCCAGGGCCAATCGTCTGATGGCGACGGTGGTTGTGAGTGGGCAGCTTGTTACCTGCACGCGAGGTGAGTTGGCTGAGCACTGCCCACGCATGGGTGCGCGCGCTTCGTTCGTGCACTGCTGACCTTATACAACCCCTGGGCCACTCGTGCACCCAATGCACCACTCTAATCCAACGCCAGCCATCGAATTTTATTGTAAGATTAAATTGAGTTCCATTCAGATTGTCCAGGTGAAATCACGACTTTCACTACAAAAGTCGAGTTGTTTCATAATTTGTGAATGAACATTTAGGGACAAATTCATGGACTGAACGAATGAAAATAAACGTAGGAGTACTAATAAGAGTCGGAAAATCGTTATATCAAAATAGTCATTAAATTGAAGACTCACCCAAAGAGCTTAAATGTTGAACTAAAAGTTCTCTATACGTCCTAGCGATTAGCGGTTTTTGCAATTGATTTATTGTCCAAATTGACATGATAAACTTTTCAAATTTTTCCAAAATTTAAAAATTTTCATCCCTTAGAGGTATTTTTGAAAACTTTCTGGTCAAGGAATTGTTTTACCATGTAGGACATTTTTGAATGCAACACATCTTTCTAACTATTAAGAAAGGGTCTAATAGATTTTGAAAAAGCACCCAGTTCCATAAACTTTCATTTAAGGAAAGTATTGTTTTATAAAAGCTGTCAATATTTTGTATTTTATCACTTCAATAATACAACGAAGAAAATGTGGTAAACTTCATATTTCAGAAGGATTAAACAGAGTGCAGACAATAGACAATCAAAATCTTCAAAGATCACAGAGTATATCATTTTGTTCAATACTTGTTGGTCTTGAAATAACGCTCAACGTTTTGAGGCCTATCTATGACCTCATCTTCAGGACTTATACAATTTTACATTTATTTAATTAATTTGTTAGTATTCAACAGTCAATACATTAGTAATATTATCTAACAAATACATTAACATTGTAATTAAAATTAGGTATGAAAACCATACCTCTGAACAGCAGTGAAGAGTATTACATTAAGTGAAAGGCCATTTTAACACGTCATATTTCTTGTTAAAATACATCTACTAATTTTCAAATTACTCATGCAATTCTCATTGTAAGTCCCTTACTAGAATCATAATATAATTCCATGTTGATGACAACACTAGTTGTCATGTATGTAAGACAGTATGAGTCCAACTAGCAATCTAACCTCTATTTACAAATTACCAACCTAACAGTTTAAATCATTGTTCATTTACAACCAACTTATTTTAGATTTTTTAGGAAATGTAATACACCATCAAACCCAAATGTAAATGTATTATTTTCTAACTGGTTGTTCATAGTCCAATTCAGTTTGATGTTAATTGACTCGTACATTTTCTTCTCTATCTAGTATCTTTGTTTTTTTGAAAATCCATTTGGTGATTATGACTTACAACATGCTTAAGAATACCACTTTTGTTTGTATCATTCCCATATATTACCATTCTGATGTGCTCCTTTATTCGAATGTTAATCCTTCTTTTGGACTGTCCAATATACACCTTACAGTCTTGACAACCAATCTTATAGACAATACCCATATTTTCATATTATTTGCTTTGTCTTGATTGTTCTTAGCAAACAGTTTTATAAACAGTTTTATGAATGACCTTGATATAATTTTCTTCATAAATTTTTCATATCTTTATTTATTGAAGGGATGTATGGAATAAATACGTATTTTGATTTATTTGTGATTGTTCAACAGGATTACCATAACAAAAACAATTTTATTTATTTGTCTATTAATAAGTGTTCTTGGATAATCATTTTTTCTAAGTATACATTTAATTTCTTCATTGTTCTTTCTGTAAAATTTAGGATGAGAAACATTACAGACTATTTAAAATTCCCTTAATAATTCCTATTATCTGAGAGTAGGGATGGTTTGATTTATAACTAAGTAATTTTCCAACATTACGAGGTTTTTTGTAACAACCTGCAACGTTTTTCCTGAATCATTATCTTCATATCAAGATTATAAATAAAAGATCAAAAAATTATTAATTATATAAAATTAATATCAAGACAGAAACTATTAAATCTATCGAGAAGTTCATTAATTTCACAATCCTTTAAATTAACCAGTGAATAATCAACGTATCTTATAAAATTTAAAGATAAAACCTTGTAAAATCCCTGTTAAATTTTCCTCGTCACAAAACCACACAAGGTCCCACTCAATACTTCTCCAATTGGTGTGCCCTTCTTCTGTCTATAATATATATTATTAAATACAAAACTACTGGATTTTAAAATGATGTCAACACATCTAAGTATTTCAGAACTAGGTAGTTCAAGTTTACATTTATTCTCTTTTATTAGTTCATGAATTGAAGATACAACTGGAAACATATTCGAAGATTAACATGATGTAATACTCTTCACTGCTGTTCAGAGGTAAGGTTTTGATACCTAATTTTTATTACTTGTCCTATTTTAATGTATTTTTTAATAAGTTTACTTATGTATTGACTGTTAATTAAATAAATGTAAAACTGTATAGGTCCTGAAGATGAGGTCATACATAGACCTCAAAACGTTGAGCGTTATTTCAAGACCAACAAGTATTGAACAAAATGATATACTCTGTGATCTTTGAAAATTTTGATTGTCTATTGTCTGCACTCTGTTTAATCCTTCTGAAATTATATAAGAGAAAGTTTGTTGTTTTATGACTAACTTCGTATTTCTCGTAATTAAATACGTGAATGAAATCTCCAAATTCGAAATATGGTACCTATTAAGAGGTTGTTGAGTTCTTTAGTGTTGAAATTGTTATGTTAAGAAATAACCTGATAGGCCGAATTTCTTATAAAGGGTATGTGAGCCGTAGTCCCCTGGTGAACAATGCAAGTTTTTGATAGAAAACACAATTTAATCACATCAGCCAATTGACAACAGGAGCAATAAGCACACTAGTGACAATATTTATGAATAACTTCGTGAAATCCACAAAGGTATTTAATTACACATAATGGTGATTTATTGCATTCGAACGACTCATTTCAACAAATATCTTGTGATTGAGTCATTAATGATTGACTGCCTCTTCTACGCATTGCAAACGTTCTTTCTCTAACTCATTATTTGAAGTTATAATTTTACATAAACAGTTGAGCGTCATAACTAAATACTATTCTTTACATTCACTTAAGACATTACCCTTGCTGTCCACACGTTTAGGGACCAGATTTAAACACATGGCCGACATTTCTATGCATCAACACAGTTCTTCACGACTCGACATACTAGACGCAATTCACAAGGCAACCGATTCGCTTTGCTCACAAAGACAGACTGACTACGCCCACAGAACAACTCAGCCGCCGGCCGGTACCGCGTCATAGTAATAACGTTGGGCAGTGGCACCAACTGCCGAGAGGCAATTTTGGCTGGTTCCACCAAATATTTCCATACATATTTCACGTAATAAGAATTAACGTACTCTACCCTTATAGCAGTAAATAATTCAATATTTTTTGTTGAATTATTTGTCTCCAAAATGCTTGTAGAATGAAATTTCCATAAAAATAGAGACCAATTAAATTCAGAGGACAGTGATTGGTTGGTAAGTAAGTACTTCCAAACGTATGTATTTTCTTAGACATTTATATTTGAGTCAGACCTCGAAATAATGCATTGGCATCGAGTTTATTATGTCTGTACCAAACTTCTGCTCAATCGGTTAGGGGAACTGGTTTAAAATTCAGTTGAAAGATTTGGTTCAAACATACTAACAAATAAATCAAGTTAAATAAAAGCTTGTAAAAATATGACTGACATCCCCTAGCAATTAATTTAACTCGCATTTAGGTCATAGTGTAGCGACACGCTACATAGTGACATTCACTAATAGTCACCACAGTCAACTCCCACGAACTTGACTCCCATCATTACAAGGTGACTTGGGCGACTGTTAGAACATAGCAACGGGATTTGTTGATTTAGAAACTAGAATATCAGTACTGTGCGCTTCACTACGAGTGACATTAGTCAACCGCTCTTTTTCACGGGAGTGATATCGCGTTCTAGTACGGGTTCTCAATGCCCACGTACACTATCAACGTTAAAAATCAGTGCCATGTTCTACTCGGCGTCAGAACCATTTACTCCCCGAATTATCATTCGAGCCATATGTTATTATTCAGAGATTTTCTCAGATTTCCACAGACTTTATGTATGTACTTCATGTGAGTAATCTACATTGATTAATGTCCTATCAGGAATTGGTTTAAACTCCTTAAACTGTTTCAATCAGCACTAGGAGACCTATGACAGAATAACCATGTATATTATTTCATGTACCTTGTTATGTACGTTTCTCGTTCTCAGTCTGCGCACATTAAATGACCTGTGCCTTTTAAATTTAATCTACGTGTACATAATTTCTTATAGTGTATTTAGTTTCACCTTCTCTTATCTAATAATATTTTGTGGGGAATTCATACTCGAACACGCTTGCTACATTTAAGTATTAATACCAATCCAGTACACACGATGATGAATAACTCCCCGACAACAGCATACCACTTCCATGTAATAATGTAATCTATTTTAGAATTAAATGTAACATCAAATCACTTGGATAAATGGAATTATTATTGAATACATTTGTACCATATAAGAATTCATAAAACATGGTATACATAGAAGTTGCATCAGATTGCATAAATTTAAGGTCAGACAATTTAAAATCATCAAACAACTTATGTATTATTAGCCAGACTTTGCAGGTACGTATCCTCAAAATATGAAAGAAATTCTTTCATTGGATCGCCAAATAACTATAATACGCATTTAGACAGTAACATACTGTTGTCAGCAGGTTCAAGCAATTGTAAACACCAACTATAATAAATATATCCTCCATGTACGACTCAATAAACAACACAAAGAAAGCAATGAAGAGTAGATTTAAATAATATTTTTGTATCATATTTTTGTAAATTTTTCGAATGTAATAATTTTATTGTATTAAAAAAAACAAATTTGGGTTACATCATAAAAATATTTATTACATGACAAAAATAGAGAAAGAATTTCCTTTTAAGCATTACAAAATATTATTCATAATTATCAGAGTTCCAGAAATGCATCAGCAACTTCAGCTGCTCCTTCTGTAGAGAGTAATTTTTGTGTATCTGACTTGCAATTAAAACATGTTTGTAATTTCGTGCATACGAGACATTGTATCTCGACCGTTTGCTTCCACCGAAGCACATATGAATGCTTCACGAGCAGCAACTACCGTTTCTGCTATCGTTGCCTCCACGAACCCTGTTGCGCCGTTGGTAAATTGCTTTGCTGTTTCTCCACAATCGCTATAATGGCTGCAGCACACACCTTTAAATATTTGTTGTACGTCTATTTCACATGACTTAACACGTTATTCTATAGACATTTTGTTTAATTTTAGCCATAATACGGTTCAATTATTTTATTTATTGATCAATAAACTCCAAAATATAGTTGTTTTGTATATTGACAGTGTGTACTAAAATTAATAATATATACTCTATTGTTTTAGCATATGATGTTTCATGTTAGAGAATAATGCATTATAGAAGAGTGTGCAAAATAAAACACGAAAATAAGATCAATGTGCCATAATTAGGATTAAACCGTCTGAGTTAGGTGGTATATTGTGAAGAACTTAAACACGTCAAAATAAATATTCAAGAGAATTTTCTGAAAGTAACATAAATATAAAAGATATCAAATTGTAGTAGGTTTAGAAATTACGGAGATAATGATAAAAATCATGAGGAATATTCAATTCATATTAATACTCTCCAATTTGGATCGGGGATAAGGGAAGGATGGTGACCACGGTCACAGAAGGGTTTTTTCCATGTTTTTTTATGAGTCGCAAGCAAAGTTTACTTTTCTTGGGTGAATTTGGAATGCATAAGTAATACGTTCACATAATTATCAGAAAAATCGTTTCACAGTTTGCTCTTTCTACATTCGTATTTATTATTCATCTGGGTAACTAATTCTTAAAATACATGTTCTTTTCATATTATTTATCCTTTGATTCGGTTACTTTCTCCAAAATCCTGAACAACTTAGTCAAATTATTCTAAAACTCATTTTCTACCTCACTTCTATTATCTGTACTGTCATCTTTACTTCTACTCACATATACAATGTGTAGTTATTTTAAGCAATTTATATGAAATAAATGTATTTATCTTTTACTGTATCTTCCTTCTGTTTTCAATCCTTGATTCCGTATATTATTATTTCTTTCGGTTTTATATTCATGTCATAAAGAGAGAATTATTTAATGTTCATTTCTTCATAATTCTCCTTCTCCCCCTCTATTTTATTGCCACCCCTCCCATTATTCATTCGTCGCTTGGATTAGTCGAATCAAAACCTACACCGACACATTTACAGCCTGCACATTCCTCCTTCCCAACTATCACGTCCTCCGACAACCCCTCCTCATTCCACGCCGCGTGAATTGGTCAACCTCCTGCCGCTATTGCTGTTTTGCGTCGCAGAGTACGCACGACCAAGCATCCACCGCGAAATTACACTCCCATTCGGACGCAGTCATACAGCATGCGACTATGAGCCTTGCAAACAAGACAAGAGGTTGGGGATGTGGGAGGAGAATCAGGATGAAACGACATTGTTTTCCGAGGGGATGGTGACGGAGTAGCGCAGGAATTGCGATGTAACTGCAAAGAAAATCAGTTCCTAAAATTATTATGTTCATACTAGAACATATACATTATTGACCATCATAATAAAATTCCGTGCAAAGCAATCTGTTAACTGAAGAACACTGCACAATACCAAAAAGGCAAATATAAATATAAAGATAGCTGTAGGTAAGTATTCTATTCGTTAACTATTCATATTGAGATTATTTTAATTTCAATTTCTATAGGGCGCTTTATTTACAAATATTATTTATGAACAAATGTGTGGCGAGGCTTTTTGTTGCCTGTACGCCTGTAAAATTCCCCTTAAGTAGAGCCGTGGGATCTGCATACAATGCCCTGGTATTCACTCTCATTGAACTGATAGTTGCAGTTTTAATTTTTGGAAATTTTTGTTTTGAACTTAAAATGATTGTAATTTTATTTACTTGTGATTTGTATCGTATTAATATTATTATTATTATTTAGCATCCTTTAGTGCATCTTTAATATTGTTTTATTTACTTGTAAAATATATTTTAAGTATGCTGCAACTACCGATTAAA
>NNCF01126622.1:970563-988628 GCA_002313205.1 Laupala kohalensis | reverse complement strand
CTTCTCAACATGTCTCCTCCTGCAACAAAAGAAAAAGACGAAGCGGCAGAATCACGGTTCATTTGAATCAGTGGTTTCAGCGCATATTACTCTTTCTCTCATTTCTCTCACATAGCTTAGGAACTGACCCAGGGACTGCATTACAAATACTCTATTGTCCCTCATTATCTCAATGGCTAAATCTACGTTAATGTGATAATTTTGGAATGCACCAACTTGGATAAAAGTTCGTTTTTGATCTGTTTTCGGGCATGTTAGTAAAATGTGAATCCAATCTTCATTTTGATCCCCGCAATGTGTGCAAGTAGAGTCTCGATCCCCCCTCAGTTTTCTTTAATTTCCATCCTCCTACGTGAAACCATCCGTAACCCGATCGTTCTTTTGATTTGAGACAGTCAATGTATGGTTTTCTGCCCCATTGTCCAGCGACTAAGGTTTGCACGATAAGTGACATCTTTTCCAGTCTGTTAGTTTCTATTTCACTACGGTATAAGTCTTGGAGTTTCCTTAATATCTTTTAGGTCGTTTAACGATGGACTATTCTGACTCACACAAGTGATTCCTGCTTTATGAATTAAATTTTTAACTTGCCTGTCCCATTTTCCTTTTGTATTACAATGGTAAGACTGAGTTACAAGTGGGTTCCTGGTACCTGCCCTTATCGAAAGCCAATATTTAATTACTCTTAATTGTAGAGTTAGTTCAATGGGAAGCAACCCAAATTCCCATAAAATGCCACTGTTTGATGTGCATTGAGCAATGCCCGCTACCATTTTAAGATATTTCGTTTGAAGCGAGTTTAAAATATCGTTATTCCTCGCGCCCCATGTTTCCGCTCCGTACGCAATTCTCGGGATGAGTAGAGACTGAAACATTTTATCCACGAGTCTTGGTGCAATTTCAGGAATTGTAATTTTTGATTTTGTTATTGTACTTAAAATGAATTTGGCTTTTCGTCGAGCTTTCTCTATNGCTTTCTCCATATGTCTCGTCCAAGTTACGTTCATGCAGATGGTTACTCCTAAATATATGTATTCTTTAACGTTTTCTAGCGTTTCTCGTTTATACGACCAAGTTTCATTCTTACTGTAGACCCACCCATTTTTTAAAGTCATGGTATTTGTCTTATTAACGTTAACTTTTAGTTTCGTTTCTTCGCAGAAAATTTCTAATTCATCTAAACTTCTATGTAAACCTGCTTGTGTTTTTGAGAAAATAATCAAGTAGTCGGCAAAAAGGAGTGCTGGTATTGAAATATTTTCATCTCCGATCCTGGGTGCATCTGCATTTACCGTGGTTAATGTATCTACAAGTCCATCTACGAATAGTATTAAGAGAAGTGGGGAAAGTACGCAACCTTGCTTTACACTTCTTTCCACAGAGAATGTATCTGTTACACAATCTGATTCTAATCTCACGCATGCCGTGTCTGATTTATACATCCCTTGAAGCATTTTTAGGAATTTTGTGGAGATTCCTTTACTTTCTAGAGTATACCAAAGTATTTCCCTATTAACCGTATCAAATGCTTTTTCAAAATCCACAAAAGCACAAAATAGCTTACATCTTTTCACGGAAGTTGCCTTTTCCGCCATTGTGGTGGTTATAAAAAGGTTGTCTACTGTACTATAGTTATTTCTGAATCCTGCTTGCAATGCTGTCACTTTTCCTTCTTTTTCTATCAAATTATTTAACCGAACATGAAGAATTTTGCAAAAAATCTTAGATATTGTATTAATTAAGGAAATACCTCTATAGTTATTAGGATCGTTAACGTCACCTTTATTTTTATAAATTGGACAAATTATTGATGTGTTCCAAATTTCTGGAAATGTGGAAGTGTCGAATAAAGAATTCAGCAAATCAACGAGAATTGGGGCAATACTAGAATTTATTTCCTTTAAAAATTCCACTGGAATACCATCAGAACCTGTTGCTATGCCAGACTTCAAATTCCGTTCCACATCTTTTATTTCATCAATATTTATTGCACGGTCTAAGTCTGTCACTATTTTTTGGTGTTTGATTATGTGACCCGTCCGTTGTATACACTGATTCTGGGAAAGAAGTAGAGCGAAGTGCATTTCCCAACTTTTCGCCTCTATACTGTTCATGCAACTATATCTACATCGTAATTTATTTATAGTATCCCAAATATTTGCAACATTTTTACTGTGAATAATGCTTTCAATTCTTTCCGCTTCCGAATTCTGCCATTGTTGCTTAGCTGTGTTAATTATTCTTTTATAGTTTTTTCTCAAGTGTACGTATTTTTGTCGTAAGCTTTCTCCTCCCCACCAAATGTAGAATTTTTATGCATTTTCAGCATCTTTTTTCGCCTGTCTACAATCTGTGTTGAACCATACCGCTTCTCGAGTGTTGTGTTTTTTCTGTGCGCGTACTCGCATGTGTGAACTCGCTTTCTGTAGTGTTTCGTAAAGATTTTGTCGCGGCATTAAGCTTTCCAAACTGCAACCTATTTAGAATACCTGCGTGCAAGTTTCCGCGATTCCTTTCAAAGTTCTCTGCAAATTCTACCATTTTTTCATGTCTCCATTTAAATCGTTTAATTTTTGACAATCTCTTTGATTGTTGTAGTACTTGTAAACTATTTTTATATTTTAAGGTTAAACAAAGTGGCATGTGATGGGATTCTATTCTTTGACTTACACGAAATTTATCTATCCACTGTATAGTTTTAGGACACGCCAAACCATAATCAATTACGCTCTCTCCATTTCTATTAATATACGTGAAATTTCCGCATGTGTCATCCCCATAAGAACCATTCAAAATATCTAAATTATGTAAATAGCATAGCTCTAGTAATTCGCTTCCCTCCCCATTGCTCACTTTATCTTTACTTTTTCTAATTATATTATTATTATTATTATAAACATGAAGATTTTCGTTCATAGGTTGGTCTGGTATTCTCTCACCTATTCTTGAAATTAAATCTCCCATTAATAAAAGTCCTGCATTGGGATTCCTATTTTTCAGCGTATTTAATATATGGTCTAACTCGTCATAAAAGGAACTATTATGGTACACGGATCATTGTGGGTGTCTATAAATAATTAAAATTAATATCTCCATACCCGTGCATTCTAGTTTAACGTGTATGGAACTTTGAAAATTAATATTTATTTCTCGGAAACTATAATTCGTTGAATTCTTGCAATAAATTGTGGCTCCACCTGGGTTTCTTCCACGCGATCCTTTTCTTTTCAAATGTTTCGTAAAAGAAGTATTTACATTTAAATTAACCGAGTCTCCGTCTTTACCCAACGTTTCAAGTAATCCAATTACAGAGAATTTTTCAAGGAACTCACGAATTCTTCCCTGAGTCAATTTCCTCGTCAATCCTTCAACGTTCCAACACAATACATCTAATACATGCCCTTTGTCCTACTGGCCTGTCGCGGACGTAGCTTGCTGAACTGCAAGTGCCACAGATCTTGTCACCCGTCCTTGCAGTGGGGGAGGTACATACGGCGGCCGGTTGGTAGCCGACAAGCGTGGTGCACTTTCCGCATACCGCGTTGATGACGCGCTGGCGCTGGCGCTGGCTTGCCGTCGCCCTGCCGCGTGCTGCTGAGGTGTCGACACCGGGGGTGAATGGCGTTGCTGTGTCGGCGGTCGCACCGGCGATGTTGCCGCGTCATCGTCTGGGGCTGGGGTGTCTCCCTGACTCGCCTTCTTTAGGGCCTCTAGCGTGTAGCGCTTCCCAATATTGAGATTAAGAAGAAGGACTTAAAAAGAATAAAGTCAATTAAAGGGGAAACATTTTAAATCTATTCCATTATTATATATTAAAAGTAAAGAATAATAAAACCATGTACAACTAAAATTTCTCCTTGTACAACTAAAATTATACGCATACTTCTGATATTTTTTTTTAATTCCTCGAAATGGAGTCAGAAGCTCTGTGTTGTTAGTTTCATTACCGTTTTACATATTCCAGTGAAGGGATGGAATTTTTACTTATGTCTGAACGCACTACAAACGCCCAGACATTGAAGGCCAATGTCCAATTCACGCGTGGTTCACTAAGGGCGTTTGTGAAACCCCAAAAACTGAAATGTAAGATATAATGGAAATGTAGGAAAAAGGTAAACTGCTTTATGTCTTGAGCATTGGAATAATGAGTGACGGACATCATCTCAACGAACAAAACGCAATACAGTGCAAATGGAAAGTCTCATTGCAAATTGTCTTAACTTAATAATAAATTAACTTTTATCAGGTATCGTATAACGTGCATGTGACAAGGATACTTGATCTCTCAATATCATGTTCTCTCAATAAATTGGAAGCTTATTTTAATATAATTCTTTCAGAGACACAAAAGTGAAAACAGTATCATTCTACATTTGTGTTGTTTGACGTATACTTTGTTTATCTGACAATACGTTACATACAATACAAACTGATCAAAATAGAAACAATAATCGTAATCTCAAACATAAAATTGGGTTGTTATCCCAACGAAATTGATACAGGAGATGCGGATCAGCAGATCTACAAAAATCGCTTAATACAAACAAACGACTGTGAAAACAAAATTACCTGAAAAAATTGGACAGATTCATTCAAAGGGTGAGCGACTCATTTTCTAATTTCCACTTTTTTATTTCAACCTTTTCAGATATCAATTTCTAAAAATATGGAATACGATTAATAAACTGTAACATTGAATATAAATTTAATTACGATTTCATAACGTTTTCTCATTGGGAACAACAAAAACTTCAGAATAATGAACCACGAGTAAACATCAAAAATTTAGAACGGTTATTATACTACATGTATTGCTATTAATGTATAAAATCTGAATTGTGTAATGAGAAAAATGAGTGGAATTCTTGTCAACGCATGCTGGAATTGAAATCGCTCCTTTGAAAGTGAGTTTTGCTATTCATGGAAGTGTGTGGGGGGGCGGTATTTTTATAACAAAATAATGGAATATATATATATATATANTATATATTCTTTGATTATTTTGAATACTCTGAACATTCTATTCTTTTTTGTTTATGTGATTTTGTTACTTGCATGAATTTTTTGATTTTTCTGTGTTTATTTCTGTACTCATTTTGAGATTCAAAAAACATAACGTGATCAGAATTAAAAGTTTTCAATTAAACAGTACATCATTTCTAGACAGGAAGTCTCCACAGGTCATTGCAGTAATTTAGAAGATGTGTCAGAAGATGCACGCCATGTTTCTTTATTTAGTTCAAAATTTATCTCTTAGTTGAGGAACGTAGTCTATTTGCGTAATTTGATTTGCAAAGTTTCCAACGAAATTTTTAAAAGCGCCACAGCTCGAGGCAATCGCAGTAGATTATTGTCTTCATACGATTCTAAAAGTTCTCCGACATTCTCGAAAGTTCCCCAGCACAAATAAGTATTCCAGTGGAGATAACGATTCCAATTGTAACGCCAGGTGCAATTTCGATGGTTCCTGCAAGCAGCACGGCAACGTATGCAAAGTACGCGCTAGTTCTATTTCGGTTCCACCTCTCATCGAAAGGAAAGCTCAGTTTTCTTCCGTCTCGTTGGCTTTGAGTTGTCGGTGCTCTATTTCTGGAGATCTCCGTGCAAAGTACGCTTCCGGAAATTTCGCTTATTGGGGTCGCGACATGCGAGGGCGCTTGAGATGGTCGGGGATGGGAAACGCTGGGTCAATGCCATTCGCCAGGCGAAGGTCTGAGGTTGACGTCATCCCTGTTCAACTGTTTAATTTCGGAATTCATCTGCTGGTTGGATTGTAGGTGAATTTGTTTGTGTTGGATGGCCAGAGTTCGGTTTTTGCATGTTTTGAATATTTCAATTTTCGCTTTCTATGGCTTTAACAAACCTATTTCTAGCATTTTTAACATCGTGAGACAATTTGACTTTAATTAAAAGGCGCATGTAAATGCATATTCTGAAAGATTTTTGATGGTATATAAATGCATATTTTTGAAGATTTTTTAAAATAGTTTTGAAGATAGTTTTATGTTAAATTACTGTAGTCAAACAACTTTTACATGATTATTGACATATGTATGGCATATTCTGAATGAACAAGCTCAGTGGTATTATTCAACTAAAACATTTACATTTGCACTTTCTTTGTGATAAGTAGATCTACATGTAACTTGTTTTTTAAGAATATTTCGAATTTTTAGTGTATTTAATTTGATACTTCGTGAAGATTTTCCAATTTTCAGTGCATATCAATCCGAGTTCTCTTGATGACTATTGATTATGGCTCAATCTTGTTTTACGAGGAAGAAAACACAGTAATCAGTAAAGAATACAAATTGCCTATTTTAAAATTGCAGAAGATAACTTAATTGTTTTTCTAAGAAGAAGATATGATCAGTAATGCAGTCAGTATGGGTAAAATGATGTTTGCAAACTGATAAAATATAACTTATGTAACAAGAGACACATAATATTGTTAGCGAAACTTTCTTGGGATTACAGTTAAATTAACAAGAGTTCAAGAAAGTACGATTTAAACTGGAAAGGTAATGTTTGTTTTAATTATCAGTATTTTAAAAAATTACTACGTAGATTATAACACTTAGAAATTTGTAAAATATTGATAATGAAAACAAGCATTACCTTTTAAATAAAAATATATCAATTTCCATTCTAAAACTTACTGAAAAACTTAATTAACTAATGGAACATAAATACTTTTATATTATTTTTCATTTAATTAATCCGTTTCTGATTCGTGGTAAGAGTTTAAAAAATGCTCAAAAAGTACAAAGACGTGCTAGTTATCTACACCCGTAGAATAAGTGAATAATTATCATATCACATGTAAAAATGAATATTTAAATATTAAGGGAGAATTTTTAATTTTCAAAACTTTTCTTATATGAAAATATTAAACGTCCAGAACCCGAAATAATTTTTTTTTACGTAAGCGCTGATCAGTTGCTTGATTTGCTATTAGTTTCGTTCTTTTTTGTCTATGTTCATCTATACGAAATCCTTTTTTATGAGAATTTCCATATTTTCGGCATTAACGCGAACAATGTAACGCCGTTAATAGGGTTTGGATATTTGTTTATATGTGCTCCTTCCTGTAACATATGAGTTGTGCCACCTAGGGGACCTATTATGAACTTTTGAATTCTTTAATACTATTAAAAAATACAATTCAAATTGGATGCTAAAACAAACAGTACGTAGTTCTTTTGTAAGATTACGATTTGGCCTATATTCGGAAAGAAATAATTTGTGACGATACCTCCTTTCCTTCTGCAGTTAAGAGTGAAGGAAAAAGAGATATTAATTACAAAAACTAAAGATAGCGATATATATCAGTACTTATGGTTTTCAGATCATAAAGTTAAACAAAAAACATTCCTTTGAAATAGTTATTTTATATATTAATTGAATGATGATGTAGATACGTTTTTGTAGTGAAGATCTCGAAATATTAGAATTCAATGGAATATAAATAGGTTGATAAAGCCACATGAATGATCTACTTTATGAAAATTGACCGTCGTCTATGATTAACTGAACAAAACTTTCAAATACATTAATTGAAATTTTGTCCTATTCTGTTGCGACATAAGAATATAAATTAATTATATTTTTAATGATGTATAGTGCAAGTTGACGTAATAAGAAACATAGTAATATCAAGCAGCGAATGAGAATACGAAAATGTACGTTTGAATTTTTCAATGCCCTATTTAGACATGCAGGTAATGCTTGCTTCATCAGAGGTTCATACGATATCACGAACATGGAGATACGTGCTAACTGAGTTATCTAGGTCATCATTCAAAAATACTCCACTAGTTCCGAAATTCACAATACTTCTCTAGCTGTCAGTGATGCAGATCGAGTTCATGGGATGTTGAGTGATTTTTATTAGACATTTCGACAGCACAATCCGCGCATCGGGAAATTTCATTACTATGCACATACAATATCGTGAATGCAGATTGTGGCTAGCAGAGGGCAATGGTTTTTTCCTCACAAAATACAAGAAATATTTTATACATTATTTTATATATTATCTCACTTAAAACGTAAATTATACGTTTTAATTGCTTATTTTTATGGTACCGAGTTAATTCATTCTCTAGTCCATTCATCTCCACAAAACCAATCTTATAAAATCCACTATAAGCATATTTATGAAGTAGTACATCACCACTAACAAAAATATTTTGTGATTCATAAACCTTATCACCTTATTGTCTTCCGCGTCGTCAATTAAGCTTACATGACCAACAGTGTTTTTTTCGCATTTTATTCATTTTGTAAAAATATTAACATAACCAGTTATTTTGTAAATATTTCAGGAAACCCTTCACAATTTTATTTGACTTTGAAATAGTTTATCTCCCAGAAAAACTCTAGAAACGAATTTTTTTTCTCCCAATATTATGCTTTCCAATAATACTACAAGAAAGACAATTATATTGACTATTATAAAAGATGTGTTAATTCTTCGTACTAGTGGGTACAAAGTTTCATGGCATAAAGTGATGCATTCAATAAATAATGTATTCTTGGGTGTAGGTAAGTAAAACATGTAAGCACCTACATGTACACCTGACATGTGAATGTGTCGTAGGTAGATGTGTAGTAGAGTCAGCATATAAGAATATGTAATATGTTTCACATTACGAATGTAAAAATATGTTACATGTTTTATAATATTTATACAAAGTTCTTTTAGTAAAAGGTGTGTAATTTCCTTAATTGTAGCTCCAATGGCTTTATATATATATACACACACATCATACCATTGAATGTTTAATAATATTTTTGGTTAACTAACCTACATACTAGAGTCTTTTCATCATTTTGGTACGACCAAAATCATTTTAATTACTTATTTATGTAAAAAATAAATAATTAATGAAACATATGTACATCGTTCCATTTGCTTAATGTTTCGTAATGAGAAGAACCTGACCACAAATTAGTATCTTATTTGATATTTCGCTAACATACAAGTAAGTTATAAGTACATGATTTACCTCCCAGATACTTGTATCATTTGATACTAGAAAACACTGACTTAGTACAACCATACATAAAATTGAATGTCGTTGTAACAGAGCTTAATATGGTGTTTTTAACACCTAGGTTTTAAATTATGCAGGTTTTAATATATTTTTATATACTTTACTGAAATTGTTGGATGTTTGTGACCCCATCCCCAATTTCTCCATTTATTTTTAATTATATTTTATCTCATTCACTTACTGCTAAAGATTGGTATATATAAATAATAATAATAAATTTATTGTCAAAAAACAGTACAAACTGCGTATGACCACGTGGAGGACAATAAACTAATTTACTCTCCGGAAGTAATCAAGGGACCATCCCTTCAATTCCGATCAAGGGCCCTAAAGCAGAGGCGGATTCAAAAAAAATTCAGCATAAGTTCCTAGATAAGACAAAAAATTAGCTGCGAGTTATAATACTAATAGAATGTCAATATGTTTGTAATTTTACGCAAAAAATTACATGTACAAGTTATTATCTAACTATAGAGTATTTTGAGTATAGTGTTTAAAAATCATAAGAGTTGAAAAAGAAACACTAAATTCACGATTTATTGTTACAATAAACACGCCCCTAGACAAAACCTAGAGAACCTGTATAATAAATGCGCCTCTATCCGAAGAAAAAACGGAGAAAAACCCGGGTTAGGATAAAAGACTAGTATTTTACTTTGGAAATTGTGAAGTTTATTTCTTAATTTATGAGGACGATTTAGTTCATGATTTAGTTCTAGTTATGGATCTAGTTATGATTCTAGAATTGCGGATCCTTCCGCCCCTATATATGACACCGAGGTAGCATCAAATAACGAACGTGAAGAAAAAATGCCTTTAAGATGGAAAAAATTGTCATATTCAATTTTCCCATTGTATAGTTTTTTATTATCATTGCTATAAAGTTGAATATAAACACACACTGAGTATAAACAAAAATCTTGTGGGGACAAATAGAAAATATCTATCAGAAGGAAAATAATTCGATTATGACAAGAAAGAAAGGAAAATGATGAAAGAAATACCTGAAATAAATCTAGAGTATAAGAATATAAAGGAACGATTTAGTTAAGAGGACAGAGTAATGAAGAGAGACAATTTTGCAAAATTAAAAATTGATAAATCGGTATAAGAAATAACTCAAGAGAAAAAAGTCTTGAAAGATAAAACACGTTATTGGTATTATTCGAGATTAGTGGCAAGAAAATAGGTAAACAAGCAATGTTTATTAAACATGGGAAGAAGAGAGGAAAAAATCGGAGAAAGGATAACATACATATTATATTAAATACTATAACTAAGTACGCAGAGTAAACTGCAAAAAACGAGTTATGTTACGGACAGACATAAATTTCGAAAGTATGATTTACGATGTAAGTTCCTATCTAACTTGTAATGATATCACAAAAGTATTATATTGAACGGATCAAGGTTGTGTACAAATCAGTGAAGTTGCTCCATTAATATTAATACTGAAAACATCATTAATATTTATTATTTATTTTGACCGTCGATCTCCACAATAAACGTTCCCTAAACTTAGTCAATAAGATTTTCTATTTTTAAAATCTCTTATCTAAAGAAGGAGACACACTTTGTACGTAACTACCAGATGTATCACCTACCCACCCACCAAAAAAATCCTAATATCTCTAAAATTCGTATGATTTTATAGTCAACATTTTAGACATTTTAGATGGCTCACATATGTCATTCAAATCCCAATACTCTTTATTCGTTTTTATGTTTTTAGAATGTCCATTTTCGCAATATATTCACGCTCCGTTATTCTTAAAAGTACAGTAGTTCTTGTATGGAGGAAAGTTGGAAACGAAATCATACGGATGCAAAGACTAAGTTGTTTACACGTGTCAAGCACCTAATTCAGAGTGGTGACCCTGAGAAAGAACACGAATTGTAAGTCAAGTGACAGCATTCGGGCGACCACCCAGGGCTTCCATTAGCAAAATATCGTTTTCCAATATGTCGGGAGCAGAAAGCTATTTGTTTATTTTGGAAGTCCAAGGGCAGTCTCCTCGTAACAGGTCGGTCAAGGTTTTAGTACTGTGGAGGTAAACGCACTTGAAAATTTTCTTGCCCCATTTGTGTAGACCAGAGGTCACCAAATATTTTTTTAAGGACAAAATACCAAATATTGCATTATCTTAAAGGGCCTTGTTACTAGACTAAAATTTTATTTTATGCACGTCTCACATAACGGTTTCATAGCTAATTTGAGTCATCGTCACCTGAATGTAGTATGTATAAAAATAAATAAATGAATTATCTTTGTGACATGATATAAAAAACAAGGAAAAAAATTAAATATAAAACAATCTTAAAGAAACATAATTAATAAAGAAAACATGAAAACATCAAAGTATTATAGTTAAAAGAAACAATTATGAATTTTAGATAATCTATCAGAAAAAAACATTTTAATTTACATAAATTACAAGACGCAAACAGTATTTCTGTACATAGGTATGTCTAAATAAAATTCTAGAAATAATACAGCTCTATAAAATTGAATTAGAAGTGAGTTGTCCATATCATCAGGATTGATTTAAAATCATCGCAGGCAATTGAACTTATTTCTCAAAATGCCGAGATGATTTATTAAAAAATACAAATATACTCGAAGTCATATTAGTTTGCTCAGAAGAAATTTAACCTGAGAAGAAAAAAAAAACATAAACGGCAACGCACTGTTTTTATTCGTTTATTGCAAAGTAGTAGCATTAAATTAGTTTACTGGCGTCAACATAGTCATGGGAAATTAGTAACTTTTCTCATTTTCTTATTTATTGCCAGCCTAACAGGTTTGACGTTCGTACAGGACTTGCACACAACGAAATCAACGCTATTATTTCGCCATCGCCCATAAGAGTGACAAGAGTACTTCGCGTTATACTGGCTGGAGATTCGAAATTCTTTGAACTAAATCTATCGCCAACATCACTCATCAATTCAATTCAATTCAATTGCACTTATAGCGCTATTCTGTGCTTTCTGCATCAAACCTGTGGAACTAATATTAAATCTTAGATTGTTGAGTTACTAAAGTGTATTTATTGTCGCTTTTGTGATCACTGTTAATATTTATTCGGATATTACTTAAATTCGTAGACGTTGGCAATTTGCGTTAGGTAGCTATATTGCATTTTTTCCTTGATTAAGTTATATGACATTGTGTATACTTTCCTACTTCAATGGAATCACGTCATGAACACAAATCCGACATAACGATTGGAAATGTGCGTATGAAGAGACACAAAAGAACTATAATAAAAATCCTCCGAATTAGAGTTCCAAGTGGTCTTCACATCCTACGCTAGTGGAAGCAATAACCGTGGTGAGTGACTGAGTGCTCTATGTCCCGAATAGGACCCACAGCATGGCCAGGAGCCAGAGCGTCAGATGGCGTTGCCGAGTGAAGTGAAGGAGCTGACGTGCGAGGGAGCCAGGAAGTGAAGCAAGGAGTGCGGCGGAGTGGCATAGAGGTGAGAGATGGAAGAGAAAATGAGTTTTTCTCTTCCGACACGGACAGATCGCTAGAGGAAATATGAAAGTATTGATAAATGGAACAGTTGTTAACTTTTACGTCACTTTTTTTTTTTTCTTTCTATTTATTGATTAACACCAGCCCCTTACGAAAGTGCTTTTATTTATCTTACTATGATCACACAATTTTCCTTTCTTACAGACATCACAATAAAAATTTCAAACTAATTGATTTTATAGAAATGAGCTCGGTTGAGTAGGGAAGAAATAAATCTCAGTGTTTGAAATAATTACGTAATTAAAAACTTTTTTAATCATTTTGTCCTCTGTACAATATATTATTTTGGGACTTTATAGAAGAAATTACAAGTATTACAATTTAATAGATGTTTTTTCTTATTTTTTATGACAACATTCAGATGAGGCATATTCACATTTAGTCTGTATGAAACTCTGCGGATTGTCCACGACCTGCGGATGAATTTACTCGTACAGATAACAAATCAGGCATGCAAGGGAATCGATCAGTTATTAGTGACTGTTTTCCTAAACATTATCAGATTTTCACAAAGAAGTCATTATTAACGTGCAAATAAGGGACATGAATCACAACTCACAGACCTGGGTAACATTAATCACAAACCAGTATGCAGTATGTGTCACTTTAAAGTAATAATTCGTAATAACAAGTAAGTACTTTCATTATGTATTTGCAACAAGTTAGAATAAAAATTACTTTAAAATATTTTTTTTATGTGTGTATATACTTTTGGGTTACTTTGCATANAGGAGAGTGAGCGGCTGAAAACAGTCGCTTATATAGGCAGCTCAAAGACAGTCTATAATGAACATGTTTCTTGCAGCTAGTCAGTGAGCCTAGATAGTGTTCCATGGAACTCGAAGCATAGAAGCTTCTAGAAGGTTCCATCATCGATTTTGTAAGATATCGATATATATCGATATGTCGAATGGATCGACTACATGAACGATATAAGTCACCACTCGTATGGCGGTGGTTTGAAATGCTAATATAGAGAAACATTATAAATAACAATAAATAGAAACAAATAGTTATTAACAATTTGATGATTGTTAATAATAATTTCTTACAACCTAGTGGTTTGTAACAGTATATACTTTTGGGTTACTTTGCATATTCTCCGTAGTATATACATTCATGTCGCACCACCAAATTCCGCGGGGAAAGCAAGCGGAACTTTACTCTCCAATTGCTGAGTTAACAAATTATTCGCGAAATGTTCAGAACAAAAATGTCAGTATATTTACAATATTTTTGTCGACATGAATGTCAACACGCGTTCTAGTCGAGAAGTTGTAAACTCTTATTCCAAAATCGGTGTAAAGGCATCTTCTTCTCCGCAGCCAATTGAATCATATTATTGTATGTTCTCTAAAGAATTTCTCACTCTGTGACATTACAATAGAAGAATGAATAATATTCTAGTTAAGCGCTCGACAGAGATAACACATTGAAAATAAAACATATTTTAAAAATATGTACAATTATTTTTTAAGAAAATAGATTTCGAGTAAGCCATTGTGATTGGAACACATACTAAATCTGATTACCTCTCAAACTGTGTTGTCATACATGGATAGAATGTGCAAACATATTAAATGATAATCAGGTTTTGGAACAAAGTTTACGTTTTATTTTAACACACATTCAATAGTTCATTAATTCTAGTACATATGATTATGAGCAAATTCACGATTATGGGCAACGATCATAAAAATTGCTTTACCTTCGTTACACTAAAAAATAAATTATTGTAAAGTATGTTGCTTTCCAGTTAGTTCTTTACCGCATATTTTTTTATACTTACGTGAATGAACTAAATTTGTAAGCCCAAATTAATCAATGATTAATTTTCGCCGGAACTTGCTTCCAAATGTACATAATTTTGAGACAGTCTCCGAAAGATATATCGTAATGGTTCCATTAGGAATAGTATCATCACCAGCCCACTCCCCAATTCGAAGTTTGTTTGATGTCATGGGATGTGATATACGTCTATATCGATTACAAACATTTAGGAATTGCCAGTTATTACATAAGCTTAAATCTGGAATTTTAGCAGTCACTTGCTCACAATTCCGAATCAAGTAATGTGGTAGATTTTTATACGAGGATAAAATTATGTGGTAATACCCTATTTGAGGAATTCTAAGAAAAGAGAGGTCGGGAGGAAGCTCAACTCAATTGGAGTTGCGCCAGCTGGTGTCGGAGGCAACACGTAGTGTAAAATATAAAATCAAGATTTTCAGTAAAATTTAACAATCATGCATTTCCTTCTTTTTAAAACAGTGGTGATTTACTGATTTTCCATTTAACAATTACAGTATTACAAGAATAACCTTAATAATAACGATAGACACAATATTTTCCACATGTTTTTGTTTCAACAAAATAATCCGATATGAGATATTATTCATAATTTAAATACTCTTAAATCGGAATATTATACAATATTTTTATTTATATTTCGATTTTTAAAATAATTAAAATAAAATAAGATAAACATACAGTAATATAATTGATTACTATGAATATGTAATGAACATGATACAGATATTTGTGTTTTCTAGGTATACTTCTTATGCTGCAAATATGTATGACGTTTTAAGAAAAAATGCTTCTTTTAATATAACTGTTGAAAGGAATAGGAAATTTTTTTTATATTACTCTTTATTTTTTATCTCTCCAAGAATAACCCAGAAAATCGAAACATGTAAAATAATTTGTATTGCCTTTGCAACATCTCTAGCTACATACGCTCATCACGAATTAAATAAAGTTTCTTGCTTCACTTAAGAACAATTTCACCAAGTTCATTTACATTCATTCATTTAAAGATTCAGAATACAAATTGAACTCCCAAATTTTATCAGAAACAGACGTGTTAAAAATTTTGAATTAATTTATGTTGCATTTCAAAATTATTCAATTGCATACGATAAATAATGAAGGTTATATCGGTACTGATGTTCAGTTTGTTTTGGGTTTTAGTTAACAAAATTTGATTAAAGTTTGTCATGAATGAATTAAAATGACTCTATGGTTTACCGAAAGATAATATGTTCTAATATTTTTTGTCTCTTCTTTTCTGCTTTTCAGAACAGGGCAAACGTGGTCTTTTTGATATATTTTTCTTGTTTGTACACTATCGATGCTTTCTTGATATTTATGCAAACATTTGAAATTTTTTTGCGATTCTCTTTGATAAAAATACTTGCGATTCTACTAGAAAGGGTAAACTGCAGCAATATTTATACTACTTTAATGTTTAAATACTAGAAAATTGAAACCAAAAGTATATTTGGTATGAAAATATGAAAGTTAATTTTATTCAGCAAAACATTTTTATTGGCCTGACATGATTAGAATATATAACTAGAAGTTTCTATTTTCTCCCACACCTTCTAGTTGTAGCCAAGTTTCTCTTGGCTTCATATCTACAATTATCAATGTAAAAACATCATAACAGTTATGAACAATACATGGTAATACATACGGGAGCATTAAGTTACTCACGTACAATTCCATTCGAATTTTGTTTATTACTCAGACGCGTCAGATCTTGTATTTGTTAGTAGTCAATTATTCAAGTAATATCCTTTTCAAATAAATGAGTCAAGTAACCTTTCTTCTCTTTATACAATTTTTAAATATTTATATCTCGGAAAGGAAAAAAAGTAAAGGTGAAATAATACAAAAATTTTCAACACGTTTTTAAAGTATGATACTTCATTTATGTGATTTGCTCCGTCTAGTTACTTAGAAAAGGAATGACATTTTTTCTTGAGATTTGCTTATAAATGTAAATGATTTTTCAGTACCGAATAATTTTTAAACCCAATTTTTTAAAATTAATTTGTAAAATTTTTATCGTGATTATTCCACAGAAAGTAATACATGGTAACATGTAAAAGTGAATATTTGTATTGTATTCTAATCTACGTCATTTAGTGTAAAGTGAAATTGTCTGAAACGCAATTGAAATTTTTTGACTTCGCTCTCACAAAAGGAATGTAGGAGTTTATTGCAAAACGGTAGCAGTTTATTGAAAAACGATGTCTAGAACGTAAATACCTTAAATGTCTCACAGGTCCGGGAAGAGACTAATTCTAACTCCCGTTCGGCGCTGAGTTCGGGTAGCAGAGTATATAAAACAACAGTAAATTTTAATTTGAATTAAAACGAGATTCAAAGTTGGTATAATAATAATACTTAACCATATTTAGGTTGGATTTTGCGTGTAAGTCACTGAAAAAAAACATTTATAAAAAACTCCTAGGTTTTGGGTATTTTTGTTTTGTCCTTCATGCGAGATACAACAAAATTTGTGGATCTTACAATATTATTTATCTGTGAGCAATGAATTGTAGATTTTATCTACATATTTCTGACAATAACTCAACGTATTCCTCTCCTCATGAATCTCACCCTTCCTGTTCGCACAATATCACTTTGGCGTGGATTTTTGACTGAGATGAATACACCACCATATTCATCATATTTATCTTAAAATGCAAAAATCATCCTAAATATTGTTAGTAATTAAAAAGTTACGAAATCTGAATTATGAAATAATATCATACGGGTTCAAAGCTTTAGAACCATTTAACTATAGATCCAGTGGTCCTACAAGGATCATGTCTAAACCGATGTACATGAAGGTAGTGATCTAATTTTGATAAGAAGTGTCCTCAATTTCCCTACCATGCGACGTCAACGTCGGTGGTTACTGCAGTGGCTGTAACCTTGCTGGCGGAAGGCAGTGTCTGCAGCCAGACGCGATGCAGGGAAATAACTCCTGCGAGACACCACTGCAGACGTCACGTACGCTAGCGTCGTCGCCGCCCACTATGCCCGAAGCCAGTCACTACCAGACTCTGAATGTGCTAATGTCTTCTAGATACTGCAAGTTTCAATTTTCTGCTCTATATACATTTAACACTTTTAATATTTCACCCCTTTTATTATAAAACAGAATAAAATAAAAATTTCTTCTTTCTTCGTAGAATCACTTTCCAAAACGATATGGATAAATGACTTTAATTCATTGATACTGTCGCGTTGCTCCATAGCAAAACAACAATAATATACAATGTTGCATTGGTCGTTGCTATGTATATATTTAGCGTTGTCTTTGTCCCAACGTCGGGAGAGGATAGACCCCAGAGGAAATAATTAGAATACTCGCTTGGAAATAGTTAGAGTAGTTCTCTATTCAGGTTTTTGGCGTTTGGTTTATGAACATTGACACATATAAACTATAACAATGGTTTAATAATTGAATCTGCACATAAGCTCGAAGAGAGCTTATAATTGAAAAGTTATAATGATGCTCCCATGAGCAAGTGATTACATAGTTATGTTAAATGCCCTTATCGGAGCGAGAGATCAATATATTGCATTAACATGTTCTAAAGACTCGTAAGGACGTCAAGGTCCATTTAGAATGTTCCATATGCTTCCCATTATCGTCAATACAGACC
>NNCF01126622.1:930181-956438 GCA_002313205.1 Laupala kohalensis | reverse complement strand
TGGGTATGTAAGTGTTTGTACATGTACTACCATGTATTTTGATGTAAATTTTTGCATGTACGTATTTATTAACACACACAGAGAGAACGAAAACAAAAACGTTTATTTTTCAAGCGATGTAAGTTGTATACATGAATATACACTCATATATTTATGCGCAAATATGTGTTGGAATATATTCATACATGTATAATATTCCTGTCTAAATCCAGAAATGCACATTCTCGTATATACATACGGATTAGTCAGAAGATAAATGTAAAAGCTCTAAAATAAAATTCGTTATTTAAAAAAATGAATAATTTTGGAATATTTCCTTTAAATTCAGCATTTACTGTCTTATATCAACAGTGTATCTTAAATCATGAGAGTATACACATGTATACAGCTGAAAACACATCAAAATGCACGTTTTTGTTTTCGTTCTGTGTGTGTGTGTGTTTGCGTAATAATAGTAAAACGCGTAACTTCTATATACAAAGATACTGACTTCATAATTGTAAAATTACTTAACTTCTCTGGATAAAACTCCATGCCATCATAGATTTCGTTTAACTTTCGAAGGAGTTTAACGAGTCCCTAGAGACACCTTAAACTATCCCAACAGCCTTTGACATACTTCGGTTGGGATTCTTTCAAGTATTCAGAGCAGTTGAGGATTCAAAAGCAGGATTCGTTACTTGAGTTGAATGCTAATGCCATGCTGAGCCTAGCTGAACCTTATGCAAAGCTTATAACTATAGGACGTAATGCTTCATTTTATGGTTATGTAAAATATGGCATTATAGTATGTTGAGGTGCTTTGAGTACAAATAAACACCTCTCAAGAAATTTCAGTCATCTGTTGAATTTTGTATAAACGAAGAGGAAGGAAGTCTCTTGCATTTAATTCTATCCTATTTCCGTATACTGTGTTTTCGGAATTTGAAAGTACTTTTATACTAATTCAGTGAGACAAACCAATAATTAATATCCTTTTAATAAAGATCAATAGAACTTCTGTTGTAGAGACATGAATATAAGTGTAAAATAAGTGCGATATGTTCCACCGGATGAACTAAAAAGTCTTGTAAATTAAGAGTTAAAATTTGGAAAGAAAATTTGTGAGTGAATAAAGCATAAAATTGAACAGCATATGAAAATAATGATTTCTATAGTGTAATTATATTTTTTCTTCCTTTCAGTATTATTATTATGTATGAATTTCATTTTATGAACTTGTGAGTGGACAATATTTTTGTTTTATTTACTAAAGACAAGTTCTCTTCTGTATTGTATGATACATTACAATTTAATGGTAAATATATTTTTCTAGAAAAGAGTAAATCAATAATTTCTTAAATAGAATGTATTTGGATCTAGAAACACTCTTATTAAAGAAGTGTAGGGGAAGACATCAACAATAACAGCCCTCTATTTAAAAAATTTGGGTCAGGTGAGTTAGACAAGAGTTACTGAAGATTAATTAATAANAATAATTGCTATAAGATGAGGCTTGTAAGAGTTGAAATTATACTTATGGTGATAACATATGTATTCATTTTTATCTTCTGCATTTGAAAATGCAGCAAGTGTTCTGAATCGTTGACCAGTACTAGAAGACAGAGAATTTGACTTATTGATTCAGGATAGTTAATAATTAATATTAATTACGATTAAGAATACTAACAGAAGGATAATATTGGAATATAATAAGTGGAATATGCTGTGGAAATAATTTAATAAATTATAATGAAATATTGTGTAATTAATTTTTTAATCTATAGAAAAATTGAAATAGAAACAATATAAAATATTCTGATCAGACAATGACTATAGTGCTTATGTTTAGAATGTGAATTTCGTGAGTTAATGGTTTATAAGAGTATAGTAATGTTTTTGCAGAATTTTAAAATATCCGAAGCAGTGTCCAAAATATCCGAAGAATTCATTTAATTATTTAATAATTGCAATGACGGCCCGTGAGTAGCGATTCTCTAGTCTACGATTTCTTCTTTCCTTACTGATTAACACGATTTGTTTATTAGTTCACGAAATAAATGTCGAAGCATTTCATCGAACAAGCTGCGAAGTATGTTACTTGCCCCGCGGGTAAACAGATTTCGTGTGTAGGTAACCTGCCTCGCAGTTCACTGAGCCCCGTGTAAACGGGTCTTAAAGTAATTTGCTTAGTTGTGTGAGTTTGAAGCATTTATATAACGCCAATTCGGGTTGTCTTCGCGTCCAACGGTAAACAGCATGGAGTCAGCATTCAACTTCACGAACGAAACCTACCAATGAATCAACTGCCCTGAATGCTTCAAAGGTTCACAAACGAAGAGTTCCGAACAGTTCCGAAGGTTGTTGGGATAGTTTGTTTAAGGAGTCTCTATGGGCTTGTAGAAGTTTATCAATGGGTTCTAGAAACATTTCAATGGTTGATGTGCATTATGGTTGAAAATAATTGCTTGTCAAAGTAAGTAAAACTCTTGTGGCGTATTACCATCACTGCTAGTGTGTCACTAAACGCCTGTACGACAATCATGACTTTTTTACTACTTCCTGCCAAAACAAATTAAGTAACTAATGATGAAATTACAAAGTAAACTATTTATGTTAACTTATTAGTCACATCAAAGATAATAAACAAACAAACAACATACTCAATTACAAATAATCCATTCCCAAACCGCTACATAAAGTTTATTGCTATCGTTGGCAATCACTACCAAATTCTTGATCAATTTAGAAATAATACGAACTTTGTCTATAACTACTGATTCATGAAACTTCTGGCATCATTGTCTCTGAAATATTTTGGAAAAAATGTATCATGAGGAGCAGAAAAACCATACAGGAGTTTGTGAACTAATTCATACAATAACCAGTTTCGGCCATGGTTGAGTAAGTATATATTTTCTCCAACGCGTTATTGTTATACTTATGTAATGTCTCATTATATCGGTTCGAGAGAGAGAGAGAAAGAAAACTCGTGTTGTCGTACATTTAACCTATTATTTATTATTCGGGAAGGCGTTCTTGGGATTTGGTAAAATTAAAATATCCCTTTGTGTTTCGAAACACTGTTCCAAAGACGATATTAGGTGCGCTTTGAAAAAGAAAAGGAAATGGTCCCGAGACTTAAACATATAACTTACTATCCCTGAAAAAAAAAAGAAAATCGGCCCAAAAAACCCTCCGCATCGTAGAGCCATAGGTTGTAATTTGACTTTCACACCAGAATGTATTCTAAAATCTTGAGGCTGAAAATTACGTGAAAACATTTAAAATGTTTGAAGATTATAAGTATCTACTTCAAACTTATGAGACAATTTCAGTTCTGTATTAACTCAAAGAATAATTTTGACATATCCTTCACTGTGTTTCACAGTCGGGAGCAGATTCAACTCTCCACAATTCGAGTGAAAACAATGTTCTTGCTTTGAGGTGTCCATCGACTAGGAGACGACCGGAACTTTTTCTCCATCCTGACGGAAAAACTCTGTTCGTCAAGGTTCTCCCTTTTCGTAAGCTCTTACCGCCTATTCGATGTGAACCTCTTTCCTTTCTCTTTGAAGTATAATAAAACGACAAGGTATAGTTCGTCCGAAACACATCAGCGAGTGTGTGTCTCCTTACGAGAGAAACGCCCTTTGTGGAACGCGCCTGTACCTGACAAGAGAAGGATATGGTGCGCTGCGGAAAAGACAGGAAGATTCTTTGGACAGGAAGATTCCTAGTGAAGACTAGAAAAATAAAAGTACGGTGATGCAGTTACGTACATGCTCTCATGAATGGGCTGAAGAGTGTATGTTTAAAAATACGAAACTTGGGAATATATTAGTGAATTATATATTATACTATTTTCTTTGTACAGTTCGCAATATCTATAGTGGTTCTTTAACAACACGACGTAATAATGTGAATTAAGGTATGTAAATAAAGAACATTCTGGTTTTTCGTTTTTTTTGCGAAAAAAGTTCTTGACAATGCCAACGCTGTGGTAACCTGTCTGACTATAATTGTCTTCGGGTGATAGTTTAACCCTCAATTACAACCTTAGATCGCAACACAAATGACAGCCACGCTTGAAGTCATTCCGATTTTGGCGCGGTGACGTCGTGTTGCAATTATGGGTTAATTGCTATGACGGTCAAAAATCAGCGTAATAGTCGCGATGCAATTGTCCAATAACAGTCGAAGAAATAGATATAACAATATACTTTTCACTATCTGTTTGAATAATTTGTCATATACGAGAAAAATAATGGTTACGAGGCGTTTCACATACACTCATTCGGGTGTATCTGTAGTATTTGGAGTGGTTATTGGATATGACAAGTTGAACTTAGAACATTCTCGATATTTTAATTACTTGGAACTCATAATGGTTTCAAACAAAAATCTTAAATTTGGATAAAATTTATTTTTTTACAACACCATTAGTTGCATCAATAAACAAGTAATGTTTGAAAATTTTTCCACAATTATTCATAATCAATTAGGACTCTTAATCAGTTTTGTGTGTCTTCCGTAAAACGTGTTTTTAGCACTTAGAACGTTTTTCATGTACATGCCTCAATTATTCGCATAATATTTTATTATAACTATTCTACCTTTAAAAATGGACGTAATGGCAAAATTAGTACCAGCACTACGTAACCACATAGAATTTTGGTCGAAATCACTCTTATTCTAAAAAAATAATTCGTTTTTTCTTGGCAAACGATACTCACATCATATTTTTGTTTGGAACAACTCTTTCATGTTTGATGTAAAATACTGAAAATGAATGAAAATATGATGTAACCTTGGAAAATTTTTCTGAAACTTATCAATGGTCATGGTAACTTCAAAATTGAAAAGGAATGAAGCAAAACGAAACAGAGTATCTGTGGTAAATGGATCTATAGAATAAAACACATATATTATGTCATATGGATCAGTTAAAGAATGAGTTGAGAACAATGAGTACTATGAAATCGTAGTAGATGATGCGTCCACACGGGCAATAAGTGGGGAAGGTGGTGTTTTAAACGGTAAAGAGGTTCAGTCTAAAAATAACATCCAAGAGACAATATAACAGTTTACCAAACAGAAGGTTTTATCAGATAGAATAGCGGAATAACTTATGGACTTTAGACGCGGAAATATCAAATTGTTTAGATAATAAATGTTTTTAAAAGACATGTTATTAATATTCAGGTTACACTGATGCATTATGAAATTGAAATTTTGAATTCTTGTAAATTTATGAATTACGAGTGTATGGCAATTTTCTTTCCAAGAACATATATTTTGAAGTTTTGAAAGAGGTTTTATCATTGTGTTTCTATACTTTCAACTTGCAACCACTTTGTCACCAGTTCTTACACCAACACTATTTGCAGTAAAACAAAAAGAGATAATGTTTAATTAATTATAACAAAAATGAAAAATGTATAACTCCTATTTAAAATTTATTTTATTTGTATGCATAAGTATATTTTACACAATAAATAAATGCTAATAATTAGTTAGTTTTTAGGAAAATATCACTAATTTTGAAAAAAGAAAATACTTTAGTCAACTTATTAGTGTAATATTTTTTTTTCGAGTTTTAACATTTTAATGAACAAAAATTGTGTATTATCTGAAATAATTCTTCGGTAGCTTGTATCTAACATTCTAATTAATTATCCGATCATATTGAGACATGATGAGATTTAAAAAAAAATTAGAGTCATGTAAATGTCGAGTGACATGTTTTCATAGCAATACATCTTTCTCCAAGAGTTCCATTAAACTTTCTTCTAATCGCTCCTTGTATACTGGATCATTTAGAAACTGAGAGCACACCATTTCAGCTCGTGTCTCATTCTTCCATAACGTGAGTTTGTAATGTTCTTCATCCTTGAAGACACGAACTAGAAACACGAGATGCAAACATAATTGTTAATTATACTATAATGCAAAGTTACTTCTTTAACTCAAGTGTAAAGTTAATATTGTTATAAATATTGAACAAGCCATCGATAATTATTCACTAAGAAATAGTATCAATGAGAAGTCTAAAATCAACTATTCGTCTAAAATTGTGAATGATATTAATTGTAAGAACGTTTCACAAACATGGTCAGGATAAAGAAATTTGGTAGAATTATTTAGACAATAGGGTAGTAAAGGAAGTATACTCGTGTAAAAAAAATTACGATAAGATTAAATCAATCAACACATGAAGAAACATTAATTAAACAGATAAGTTCCTGTATTAAATGAATAACAGCGTTATGATGTAGTTTACATACGAGGGTGGATCAAATATTAACGAGGCTTTTGCTTTTGAGGGCGCAATTTTGAACGGAACGCGCTGCAGCTTGTACAGTGTATTGTTGCAGATGTCAGGAGTTGGGGAAGCACGTGGTATGCAGGCCTGGGCCTGTTGGGCAGTAGCGCTAAAGATGGCGGAGCAATAAGTGCATCGTTCTGTTGCGCAAAGTATTGTTATCAAATTTCTTGCTAACGATGGTGTAAAACCAGCTGAAATTTTGCAAAGGCTAAGTGCACAGTTCGGCAATGAAACCCTGCCAAGAGCACGTGCGTATGTGTGGCATAAAGAGTTCGGGGAAGGTCGTGATCGGGGTGAAAATGAAACATATGATCGTCGTCCTCAACAGAATTACGGAAGACAACATTTCCAGTGTTCGTGAACTTATTGACAGTTATAGACGTCTGCCGGTTTCAGCAGTTGCATGACAAGTTAGAATAAGTTATGGGAGCTGTCAAACAATCATCACTAAGGATCTAGGGCTCCATAAAGTTTGTGTCAGATGGGTCCCTCGTCTTTTGANAAGATTAGACGTTTGGAGATTTCTCAGAAGCTTACCGCACAATTTGCAGAGGAAGGAGATCCTGTTTTTTGGACAAAATTGTCACTTGTGATGAAACTTGGGTCCATCATTACACACCCGAATCCAAACAGGCCACTATGGAGTAGCGGAGGCAGGAAGAGGCAGACCCCGTTAAAGCAAAGACCAAGTTGTCAGCCGGCAAGGTGCTTGCGACAGTTTTCTTCGACGGGCGAGGGATCTTACACATTGATTTCCTTCTTGAGCATCGCACAATAAATGCCGCTTATTACTGTGACCTTCTGGACCAAGTAAAGACTTCATACCGTTCCAAAAGACGTGACCCACCAATTCGAGACGTCATCCTCCTTCATGATAACGCTCAGCCCCACATTGCAAACCTAACTTGCACCAAATTACAGCAAATGAGATGAACTGAACTTGAACATCCTCCTTATAGTCCTGATCTATCACCCTGTGATTTTAATTTGTTTGGGTCACTTAAAGAAGCACTAGGAGGACAACGATTCCAGGACAATGCGGGGGTTCAGGTCTTTATGCACAATTAGCTTGTGACACAACCCTCTTCTTACTATGATGCTGGGATTAAAAATCTACCAATCCAGTGGGAAAAATGCATTACTAAAGCAGGAGATTATGTAGAAAAATAATTTGTATTGTGCTATGTTATTCTGCTCAATACATTTGCAAAAAGAAGAAAGTCTCGTTCATATTTGATCTACCTAATACATCTAAAACTAAAAGATATCTAGAGAGTTCAAGAGGATAATTAGAAGAAAACTTTTTTATAAGAAAACCATTTTCAGAATAATTAATAAATTTTTTCACATTTATATATTGGAATGTCGAATCATATTCAAATCTTTCACTTACATCTATGCTACCCTAATGATAGAGAGTGAAGTTCGTGGTCACATATAATTACGAATAATATATGCCTACGCAATAAAACACTGAAAACGGTCAGTAATGTACTTTGGTACTGGAATATTTGCCAAATTATTAAAAACAGTACATGTAGATTTTGATTAATAATCGGAAAATAAGAAAGATCTTTTGAAGATTACTCTTCTATCCTCTTTGTTTGAGTAATTATTGCGAAGGATCGATGTCTTGAGACACCGTTCCTACAGACTTCAACCTGCTTATTATCGTCGCCACCGTTAATAGTTTATGGCCGGGTTAACGAAGGGAGAGGTAATTTTTTTTATTGGTAAAAATATCTTTATCTCCAGCAATAGTTCTCACGGTGCATCGGCTGTCAGCTAACGAACTTTTTCAAAGTTTAGAAACGAATAGTCCGCTTCCGATTCTCTCTCAACATAATTTTCCGTGTGAAGAAGTAAGTCCCTAGCTTGCATGAACAAAAATTGCATTTTCCCCATGTTAAGGCACATAAACAATAGAACTTGATCATATTATCACTGTTGAAAGCTTAATATCTGAGAAATTACTCAATCGTCCGCTCGTTATGGTGCCCAAGAGAGAAATGTCGTTATTCCGTGTAAATGGTCAAGCGCACCCGAAGTATGCCATCGTCCCTGATGACAGGTATAGTTCTCCAGGTTCCACGCAATAGTCTGATTTTTCTCTAAACATTATAAAAGTCTACCTCGCACAAGCAAACTTATCTCCTAATATGGTGTGTTTGATACTTTACGATTACTACGATTCAGAAAAAATAAAATTAAAGCAGCAATTCAGGCAGAACAATTTCTCTACCTCTTTTATCCTTGAACCTAGCACCCGCAGCATAGCTCCGATACTTGCCCATGGCTTCATCACTGGAGAGAAGAAAGTGCAGCGCAAACACTCCTGCCAACCTCCCAGCAAACCGCTGTCCTTCCAAGGACTCGTTAAATTCCTTGCGTGGTAACACCCTCTCGGGGTCTACCCCACGGCGCCGTAGAGCCGTCGTCAGGGCTGAGTAGTACTCGTCCAAGAGGTCGTCTCCGCGGGAGTCCCGCAGGGCTCTGCGAGTAGTGAGGTGCAACAGGTTGAAGACATCGTGCGCGGGAGGCGTGTAGCGGAGGAGCTGAAAGTCCACCAACTTCACATCCAGAGGGCGTGGAGATGATTGAAGAACATCGCCCTCTGGATGTACAATGGTGAACCAAAAAAGGTTTACTGAATGCTTTCTAGTAACATATGAACTTACAGTTCGAAAATTCTTGCACCATTTATAGTTATATTTTCCAATAAAATATGTTCTTTGTGTCCCAACAAATGGCTTATTCTTATGGGCTCCTTTAAAAACAGAGGCAATCATTCCTAATGTTGCTATGGATGATACCTGGTACTTTATTTTTCGTTTTTGTCCCATGAAGGAGTTCATTAATAGTGGACGATTCGAACAGTATACACTGAATTTTAAGAATATTGAAGAAACCTTTCGGGTCCCGCGGAATGACTCAGCGTAATGGCACGAACTATTGAGCGAATTTTCAGCTGTAAAAGGAATCTCTTCGCATGAATTTTTAACAGAATAATTTACTTCATATCATGATTTGATAAAAAATTTAGTGATAATGATAAATATACATCAATAATATAAAATATATGAAACAAAAAATGTCTAGCTTTATCTTTGCACATTTCAGTTTTACCTTTGCACATTGTGATTTAGAATGAATTACAAAGTACGTCACAAACTTTGAAAGCAAAAATAAATACTAATATTTTCAAAATGTCTCGTTTATCCAGAGATTTTGAAGATTTTCTTTTCAAGTGCAGGCATTAAAACTTAGTATCAGAAAAGAATGTGAAGTTAGAGTAAGTAGTAGAAGAGATTAAACTTAAGAAGGTTAGAAAGTTCTGCTTTTTTTCTAAGCATTATATCTTATGAGTTTTTCAGTTAAATGTTATCAACAGCTTACGGTTACTATTTCGTTATTTAACAACGAAATGTTATTATGTTTCAGTATATTCTGTAAATTGTGAAACTAAAGTACACTCTGAAGTCTTCAGTAAACCGTCACTGAAGATTTTCAGAAAAAAATATTTTCAATGTTTTGAAATGTGGGGAGTTGTAAGTTTAAAAAATTACTGAACAAGTAAAATTAGAATTGATATTCCTATTGAATACTACTCAAAAACATATTTTCAGTACAGCATACATCCAATGCACAGCCATCCATGACACACTACTACTTCTAAATCTTTAAACCCATATCGAAATATATGAACAAATTTAGGTCGTCGGAATATACCTTACAATTCTTAAATAAAAACTTTCCATTACTCCCTAAACAAAATTCTTAATAGAACTCCATACGATTTGCTGTTTTAAAAGTACCCCTATATCCGTGATAATAATTCAAAGAAAAATACTTACTGATCTCCTTTTCAGTCTTGACATAACAAAAGAGAATATTGTTCTGCCAAAGATCAGAATGACACAAAACGTTTCGAAAACGTTTGGAAGCCTTTACGCTTTCGAAAACCTTTCTTAAAACTTGAGGTAACCTTTCAGTAACACGTTTCTTTACTTCGGGTTCCTCACATACGGGCAGTAATTTGGCACATTCTACTATCGCATATAAACCAGTTTCCGTGGTTCTCTCTCCTGGATGACCGTCCTTGATGAGATAGAAGGTATCCTCAACCATCTCAGGTAACTCGTCACCAAAACGATAAGGTTTTCCAAGTTCTGAAGTCATTTGTTCTTCATAGACCAAAGATGCGGCATGGAAGGAAGCTAGCATCCTCAGTGCCATAACAGCATGCTCATAGTCGTATGAATTGCGAGGACTATCTGATTTATAACCGAGCACTCCAATGTTTTCAAGAACAATTGCATCAGTTCTAGCAAAATACATTCGACAGTTCCATGTTATATCATCTTCCAGTTTCCGATCAGCTATGGAATCGCCCGATATTAGACCCCGTTCTTCCCAAGCATGAAATACGTTTTGGTAAAACAGTACTTCTTTTCGAAATGCCCCAGTTGTATTAATGAGTTTTACTTGGTGTTCATTAGTTGGCATCGTTTTCATGAACACTGGAATAATCACGTTGCGGGTACCACATGAAGCATATATTTCTGCAAGCTTGTGATCTCCAAGAAATCCAGCTGGTTTATCACTCAGTCGGTTTTCTCGCCATTTTGAAACCTGTCAGAAATAATATAAAAATGTATTCAACGTAGCGTTTTCTACTAAAAATACTAAAAAGAAAAGATTTTGTCACACAAAATGATTATTTTAATAGAAAGAAATTCAATCAAAAATTTTCGAAGAATGTGTCTCTTTGCTTGAAAAATGAAACATGTTTAAATATTTGTTTATAAGATGCAATTGCAAGAGTTGGCGTTTAGTAAATAATTTTATCAGACTGAAAAAAAAATTAATGTAGTGAACCATAAGTTAATACGATAATAGTACAAAACTAAAAGTGGAAATATATTATTAATACAACACTATTAAAAGTGTATTGTGACCGGAAGATTGAATAATTTGAAAAGAAGACGAATACACTTTTTCGTCTTGTGGAAATCTTTGGCTTACCTTCACTAAAAAACAGATTTACTTGCTAACATATACAGGATGTCATGACAAAACTGTGTAAATTTACTTGAAAAAAAAAACTACTTGGAAACATAACAATATTATTTATACATTTAGATATTTTTTCTGTTATAACAATTCAATTTATGAATGTTCACTGAATGAATATGTATGTGCCAAATTTGTACAATTCAATTAATGTAGAACGAACTCTTCACATTATTTCAATTTCCAAAGACAAAATAATAGACAGGAAAAGGATCGGGACAAAAGGCCTGTTTACGTGTCAAGATAGCGTACCCATTAATTATGACATAATTATTACACAATGTTTATAAAATACGTATGGACAAGAGATTTGCGTCTAAATTGACGATTTTGCAATCGGTCTTAAATGAAAAAAGAGTAATACACGATAATCTATATTAAATTGACAAATATCAATTTAAAAAATGTAAATACCATACGGAAAGAGGCACAGGTAGCATTCAGAAAGGGGAGACTTAAAGCATTAATATTGTGAAATATTTTATACATTTCAACCAAAGCGGGTTTCATACTGTAACTACCAAATGATTTTTGTTGCAACACATAAAAATTGAATATTCTTATTCTTCTTACTCTTATTGCCACTGCTGCGCTGAAAGACGAGAGAATTTCTCACATAAATATTAGTTCTTTTCAATATTTTTAAATTTAAGTATCATTTTCATAGTTATATTAGTTCGTATATTGAAATTAATAATATATTTGTGTGTTGACGTCGTCCAAACAATGTCTACCAACTTTTCCAGGAATATGTTAAGTATTCTGAAAGTCAGTGTTAGATGTGTGAATTACATTCCAACATTGAATTGATTTATTTATATGTAACACTCACACGTTTTTATATATTGCTAGCAAAACTACCCGTGATATGAAGAGAAATTTACTAGACATTCAAAAATATAAAGCAATTTACAAATAAAACATAAAATAAAAAAATATTTGCATTGGAATTTCAGAGGAAAAAAGGATACTGTGAATTAATATGTTTTACCATTGAGTTTTTTAAAACACCTGTCGACAGGTCTGGATTTTTTAGCCTCTACGCACGATGAATAAAATTGAGTACGAATGAATAAAATACAAAAATGAATTCTCATAAAAGTCACACCCACATGAAAATGATTGTACCCCTTACACCCGCAGTAGAGAAAAATATCGAAAATTGGAACATCCGGATTCCAAATACTAAATTAGCAATGTTGAAGTACAAAAATGAATTTAATTTACAGAATGTACCGAAAAAGGCGAAAATTAAAAAGTAATGAAAATAAGGAGTGGGATGGATTTTGGAAATCTCAAGTAGGCACAAATTTCTTCTTTGTGTTTTGAAAGTAATGTGTGCAAATTTTTTTCATTCTCGGACTAAAATTGTTCCTTATATTCAATTATTAAGATTAGAACTAGGAAATTAAGTAACCAAAAATTCGAAAAGTAATGGAAATGGGGGAGGGGGGGGCGGTTTTTCGAAATTCCAAGTAGACTGCTGTTGACTGCAAATTTTCATCATGTTCGGATTAAAACCGTAGATTTGTATAAAAATCGTACAAACACACACATATACATACACCGCCAGAGACACTCTTCTTTATATGTAGAGATGGCAACATAATAGACAAGTAGCGTACCTCAACATCAGAGCATCCAAAGAAGCGACGAGCAATTTCTAAACAGTCCTCACGAGTCAACACATGCTGCGACGCCATTGCGACTACTGAGCAAGTTTATGCTTAACGCGTTTCTTTGCGATCCTAATAAACGAACCGTTCAGATCCAATTGTCCAATTTACAAGCTACAGCTGCTGTCGCCTCAGACGATATCATCTATGACACATGAGGTTTCCTTATGCAATGGTATACTAACACATAAATAAAGCAAATCCATCAAAAGAATTGCTTCTCTTATCAGTAGAAGAAAGAAAATAATACCTAGTTGTTTACAAAGAAGATGATGTAAGATAGCGTTCTATGAACGTGCGCTAGAGTTGCTGACATGACTCAGCCATAAAGATGTATCAAATGTCTAAACGAAAGAGCCGTTGTAATGTCATTCAAGGAATAAGCAATGAAACAATCATAGTTAAATATATATTTTTTATTACTCTACTTACATTTTTCGAAATACAGCTCAATTGCGATAGATCACTTCAGTACAAAATCTTTTAAACAATAAAGTGCATCAAAGTGTGTATTATGTAATTAACATATCATACATTGTTAACATATGCTTATACATTACTTTCATTACTACTATAAAATTAATTAAATTTCAATTTCGTCTAATAATAATAATTTATTATTATTATCATTATTATTATTTACTGCAAATGGGCAGATCTTACCCGGTGCCAGAGTATAAGAAAATACAATACCAAAAATACAAAAATACGTATCACAGAGCACTGAATTAAAAAAATCGTTAAATAAATCATTAAACTATACGATTAAACTAATATTAAAGTATTGAATATAAAAAAGTAATTTGCCCTGAAACATCTAAAAAACTGATAAAAACTTAGTGCACAATTTATTTCACTGATGACACAAGCACTCGATTTACCCCTTTCGTGCACTTCACTTCACATTTCCCTTCCTATCTTTTCTAAATCACTTATATCCCTCGTATCACTCCACTTCACTACCCACTATCACTCCATTAGTTTCCCATCTACACTGACGTACCCATTCTTCCAGAACTTACCTAATTCTTTTAATTTGTTTGCTCCCCTTTTCTTAGAGCGTTTTTGAATTTAAGAGAGGTTACAGAGTCCGATAACGCTCCCAAGACATCTGCAGGCAAATTGTTCCAGTCCCTGATTGATCTATTGAGAAACGAGTATTTTCCTACGTCTGTTTTTTTTTTCCTTTCGCGAATTTTGAAAAAAGGATCTAGTCTACCTTATCTAGTCGGTTTTTCTAAACACTCTGACATCTCGTCACGCTGGTTCGTTTTAAAGTGTACTGATCAAACATCTCAGACGCTCTCTTTTTCTTCGAATTTGGAGAGTTTCTATTTTTATGTAATTATTCGCATCATTACGCATGTTTATGAATTTAATCGCTTTTTCTGAATTTTTTCTAAGTCTTCTATTTGATATTTTCTATAAGGATCTCATCCTGCCGATGCATACTCCAGTAGAGACTAAACAAGGTTGGTGCATGCTAACTTTTGTTGCCTTTCTTTAAAATTCGTTTAATGAAATTTAGAGACTTCCAAGCTTTTTGTGCAGCACTGTTAACCTGATCAGACCACTCTAAGTTATTCTTAAATAGGAAACCCAAATATTTGCATGAATTTACTTCCGGTATTGGAAATGAACTGTTTTCAAAGATTCAATTTTGCCTTAAGCGGGTATGAGTGAAACATATTGCTTTACTCTTCTCTGAATTTATTTTAATTTGATTTATAATACCCTTTTGTGGATTTCACCAAGATCTCGTTTCAAAGTTATTCTGTCTTCCGGGTTGTTTATTGTTCGGTAAGTTATACAGTCATCCACGAATAACCTAATGTTTGAACTAATTTTCTCAGGTAGGCCATTGATAAATGCTGTAAGTAGTNGTAAATAGTAAAGGTCCGAGAACGCTACCTTGTGTCACTCCTGATGTGACATCTATTTCTTACGATAATATTTCCGAAACCCTAACCCTTTGCTTCCGATTATGTAGAAATTCACGGATCCACCCTACCACCCTTCTATCTATGTCAGTATTTGCTATTTTATGAATTAATAAATTATGAGGTACTAAATCAAACGCTTTTATAAAATCTATGACGACTGCATCTATGCTCTGTCTCTTGTCTAACGCGTTTGCGATATCTTGACATAACGACATTATGTGGCTTACGCACGAGTATCCCGGTTGGAACACATGTTGTTTGTCATGTAACAGCGCCGTTTTATTCCACTCTTCTCTTAAATAATTTGCTACTAAGTGTTCCAATATCTTTCATACAACCGATATTAAGCTCACAGGTCTGTAATTTGATACTGAAGTTTTACTACCTGATTTGCGTATTAGAACTATGATCGCATTCTTCCAGTCTTGTAGTATTTGCGTATTATTACTGGAGATTTCAAAAATGTGAGCTAGATATAATACTATCGCTTCCCCTCCTAACTTTAAAATAATCCCGTCTGACTATACCGATTTTTTATTCTTTACGCTTCTTAGATGTTTTCTGATATGACCCGCCCTGACTCTAAAGGAATTATATTCTAAGTTACATTTTATTGTTGTGACTTCAGAATTGTCACTAAACACTTACGCCAAGTATTTATTGATTAGAATAACTTCCTTTTCAGGTTTGTATAATTTTGAATTGTTATTTCATGAATCGTTTAAGAAAGGCACTTCTTCTTTCTTTCCCCTAAGGTTTCTGATACATCGATAAAACCTCTGTTTACCGTCCTTTTCCCTACCTGAAATACCACTAAAATACGAATTTCGAGCTAAGATTTTCTCCTTATTAATTCTTTAGATGAACTTTTGAATTTACTTTGTAANTCTTTTGATGAACTTTTGAATGTACTTTGTAGTGTTACGTTCGCCTTGCGTTGCGCCCTATCCCTTCTTGCTTTTCTTTTAAGTTTCCTAATATTTGGGGTGTAATATTCTGGATCTGAGTTCGATTTAATTGTTTTGATTGGAATGAATAGTTTTGTTGCGTCTGTGATTAACAATTTAAAATTTCTCCGTATTTCTTCAATACTCCCCTTCTGACGACCACTTATTGTAATTATAATATAAAAATTCTTGAATTGCATTTAAGTTTGCTTTCGCGTATTGGAATATTTTCCTAGTCATCGTGGAATTTTGTTTTAAGTGCGTTGCCAATTGTAATTCTAGTAGAACTGCTTTGTGGTCACTTATATCTGGTATTACCACCACGGATGAGAGAAATAAATCATCGGGCTTAACGAGGGAAACATCCAGTAAAGCTTCTCCCCTAGTCGGTGCTGTGTTAACCCCCTTTTCCATATACTGCCACAATTTTCAATTTGTTTTCGCTGTCTGTTTTCAATCTGAACGCCTAACAATTCATGGTAACCATATGAAAATATTAAAGAGCTGCTGAAATTTTTTTATACAAATAAAAACCCCTCCACCTATTTTATTTTCTGCCCCTTTGATAAATTGCATATCCTGATCTAAATATTTCTGCATATTTAATGTTTACGTCAAGCCACGGTTATGTACCTATAGCAATGTGTGGATCGTACAAGTCTATAAAACTGTCAAACTGTGACGTTTCATTTCTGATACTTCTACAATTTACCTGCAACAGCTGCAAAACACCCTCATCGCCGACTTCCGGAGCAGTCTCTCTCGCCGGCATCACCTTTTCCCTCTCCACGGTCACCGCATCCCTCACCCCCGTAGCTGCGTCCACCACCATCGTCACAGCCGTCTCCGTCATCGTCATCTCCGTTGCCACCGTCAGAACTTCAATCATTGCCTCTTCCCCTTCCTCCCACCAGCCTTGAATCACCAGTCGCGTGTCTTCCTTCTTGCCACCACCCCTTCTTCGCCATCGACGCGTCACCCGCAACCAGCGCCTCAGTTGCTTCATTATCCGCCGGCTCCAAGACTTGTCTCTCTTGTCAATCTCGAAGTCAGTCTCTTGCGCAACTTTCCCGAATTCTTGAAAATAACTTGCTGTAACATCAGGACCAGTGCAGTCTATCGATTTGTGAAATATTAACATTTTCAAGCATTTTGCTAACTGGACATTCCTAAGAAGATTACGGATCGGGCCAGGCGCCGCCAAATAAGGAAAAGTGACCACCTTTTCATTCATTGTTTCTGGGACCATCCCCTTGCTTTCCGGGAAGGAGCAATGCGCTCGAAGAATGTCGGTCGAAGGGTGCGAGCAGTGCTTGTCTTTCCTTGGTTTGTAATATTTCTGTAAGAGGGACTTGTTCGCCATGTATACCGAGGCGAGACGGAAAAACCCCTAAAGAAAGACTGTTATAAATGGAAAATTCCACCGGATGCTGAAAAATAATGGCTATCCCGAGAAGGACGCTGGCATATCGGTAAAGAAACCGTGTTCTCAGAAGCTGAGGGGTGACCAAGATGATGTAGAGTGCTCAGTACGGTAGTGAAAGTGTAGTCACGTGACCTCCGCTTCCGTATATATTGGGAGGATTGAAGATCCTCAGAGACTTTCAGACTGTCAGTGTTAGGAAGTACCCGGGTCTGAGATGTGACCTGGTTAGTATTGGTCGTCAGACCACCGAGAATTGCTGCGGTAATTCAATTACATTGCTATTAGGCGCGAATGACGTAACTTGGAAAGTTAGTTATTTCGGGATAGCAACTTGTAACTTTTTGAGATACGAATAATCTGGGTAGATTTCCGAATTAATTGATATCACCAGTATTTATATCTGTGTGTAATTGTTGCTTTCAGATAGCAATGACTGTGTAATAACAAATTCATACTTGTATTTATGATTTGAGAGTTCATTCAAATTTGTAAATACGCAGATTTCAATTTAACTTGTATTAAAGGAATATTTTATTGTTATTACACGTGTGTATGATTGCTTGGGAAACCAAGCTGGTGGCAGCGAACTCTACCATAAAGGTTGTGGTTTATGGTTGAATCCCGCTTCTACCCAAAAATACCCACATCGCATCTGGGCTTGTGGTGTGCCGTAACATTTGCCTAGACTGGTTGCACCGCGGCGATTTAAGTGCAATCCGTCGCGTCCAAAGTCCCTTGTACTTAACCAGCAATTTAGACTCAGTCTTCACGTCCAACATTTCCGCTACAGTTTCAAATGATTTTGAAATATTAGGAAAGAAGGAAGTAAAAACAACTATTTTAAACAATAAAGGAACAACCAATGGTATGTTTTGATAGTTTATGAAACAATTGGGAGTCATTTTTAAACATTATCCAAATATATTTTATAAATCATTTTAATATTTGAAATAAAATTTGTGTTAAACGTAGCACGAAAATACTTGGATGAACAAAAAACATCAATAACTCACAAAGAATTATTGTCTTCTGTGATTCGCAATTTGAGTCAACGAAAAATAAAGTAACAGAAGTTTGTAACTGTAGCTTCCTTGACTCAATCTATGATGCTGACCCTCAGGGGTGAGGGGAGAATGAGATACAATCCAGGTCAACGGGGACCAGGGAGCGGACCCCGGAATTTTTTTAAAACATTCATCTTGAAAATCTCCTTAATTATTTAGGAGGCGTATTAAGATTTTGATAAAATCCTGAAGATAAAATACAAAGTTTCCAATTTTTTACAACAACAAAAGTGTATTGAACAGTATTATAGAAGAAGGGAGTAAAAATAATAAAATTGAAAATCTTTAAAGTTTTCAAAACAACTTATTTACATCGTTTTAAAATTATATTTAGAAAAGAACACCAAATTAGCCGTCTTATAAATTTGAAATAGTTTTGTAATCAGAATTTTAGTGGTGCAGGTCCCTTGGCGCGCGCTTATGTAGATTGTGGTTAAATACGCTTCTGTAAAGCAATGTAGTTTCCAAGCGAATTTTTCTTTTCACTATTACAACAAAATAGGTGCAAATGTTTTCCGTACTTTTCTTCCATGTATCAATCAATTAAATCAAACAAAACGTGTGTTTAAAAAGGGAAAATAATGGAAAGCAACTCATCACAGAAATTCTAAAAATTTTGATATTCAAACGTTTCTTATTTAAAAATGATTTAATCTTTAAACAACAAACTGTTTTAAAATGTTAAGTGTACCTCACATGAAAAAAATATTGTAAAACTGAAGAAAAAAAAATTGTTTGAGAATTGAGACATATTCAGATTTTTTTCTTCAGAAAACGAAACACTGGTTACAACTTAATAATTTTATTCTTTGAAAAAACAACTCATGTCTCTGAAAAAATGTGAAAATGATAGTGATCTCTAAACTTCGTTTTAACCTTACAAAAATAGGACTTTGTTGCGTCTATATTTTTAGAAAATCAATTTTTATAATATCTTAGTTTTACACTTTAAATGTGAATATCTGTGACAGCAAGAAACGAAGAAAATATATTACAAAAGGCACTGAGAAAAAGACTTTTTAAAGTGAATACCCCCAAGTATTGAAAACAGAAATCTCCTGAAAGTTTAAAAATATTGTTTATTGTTTATTCTTTTCCAAACAATGAAAAATCACCATTCCAGTAAAAGTACATAAAAGTATTCTCTTAAAAAAACGCTTCAAAACAATACCAGTTTACTCGCCCCAGTGCGAAGTCGTGAAAGTATTATTCATCCATTTCCCATCCCAAAGACATCTATTCCATCCCCGTCAATACAATTGAACTCAATGCCAGGCAATAGTCCCCAAAATATCTTGCAATATATTCACAAGCCTGAAAAATTGTGACCAATTTTCCACCTCAAAAGAAAAATAGATGTTCAGTAAAGGTCCATATATTTCACTTTCTCATCGTTATGCATGGCCAATTCCTGGGAATTTTGCTCTTGCGAATCCCATCAATTTCCCGCCATCGATTTTGGGCGTTGTTTTATATTTCTTGCACGCTCAGCCATCATTTGGCGTGCACTAGTGCCAGTGGGCATGCGAACTCAGGCGGGTGCTTTGTAATATTAACGTGAGGCTCTGTCGCCTCGGTACATTCAGAAAAAGAGCGGTGAATGGAACACATGAAGCGGATTCGTCTTCTTATTCTTCTGAAGTTTCCCTGTATACAAACTCTAGGGAGTCAGTGGCCTTTAAACCTCCAGAGAATTCGTGCTGTTTTGACGTATCAATTTTTAATAGCTTCGGAAATATTCTGAGCTTTTAATATTTATGATGTGGTCGAACTAAATCACATCACAAATTTCTTTTTTCTGGTTTGTGAATTCTTAGTCTATGTAGATCCTTTATAGCAAGAGGTCATTTAAGTTCTAAAACGTCTTAAATCATCGACTTGTGCAGATCCAAAATGTTAACGAGGTATTTGGGAAATACAGATTAGCTCTATATTCACAATTTCAGTAGGAGTTCAGAAAATGTCTTTTCCAATATCTTATGTAACTTCAACCCTTGAAATTTGTTCAAGATATCTTATGAACATATTTAAAAAAGGCAGGGTATTGATAAATTCATTGCAGGGTATTAATGCATATACATTCATTCCAGGGTATTAAAACTGCAGAGTATTAATATATTATGTGTATTTAATTTACCATGATAGAAAGTGCTTCAAACAATCAGTATAACAAAATCATCCGTTTTATGTTAAAAATTAGCGAACTCTTAAGAATAAAGAGAAATAGTGAAGTTGAAAGCCTGCTTGAGAACTATCCAAAATCTATCCTCGCTCAACTAATGTATGCATACCGGATAGAAGCGACATCTAGCATTCCTACAAAGAATAACTTCCGAATTCGTCCAACCTCCAGACAGGATACGACTCTTCAAGGTAAACATGACGTACAGTGAATAGACAGGAGAAGAGTGTGGGAGCAGTTTCCTCCAGAAAGAGAGAGTTGTAAGTAAATTTGAAACTTCCCATTGAATAACGTATTATTCTTTGTTAGGGAATTATATATTAAGCATAGTGAAAACTCTTGAGTTTTTGAAACAACTATTTTCCATGAAAAATAGTTTTATTCAATAGATTTATTGATCCACAGAAATCATGTAAGTATACCGAGTCTTGGAAGTAAAAGTTTTTTCCGTTTTGATTCCGTATAAACCCAGTACTCAATCGCAAACAAGTAAAGGTCGGCATCGGAGTTACTTCGGACATATCCTAATTTACAATGACATGACCGATGTATGAATTTCACTCGCCTGACAGCAGTCCAGCACTGTACCCACTGCACTATGCTGAATTCGAATGTATGTGTATTTATTCTTGACCCTAAAGTTGATACGTAGTTTTGCTAATGTTTTTTCCATACACAATTCAGCACGAATATCCATACTGTGAATATTTGCTATTGTCCTATAAAAGAAAGGGAAAACTATTTTCGAAGAGCAAGTCAATAGAAATTAAACATGTTCGTAATTCGAACAAATTTTACTAGTCAAAAATAAGTATTAAGAAGGTTTAAGTGTGCCAGAATATAGTCATTGACACTGATCAAATTTGCCATATTGAACAAATAAAAAAAGAAATAATACTAAAACGCGTTAACTATGAAAAAATGGATATTTTTATTGAAGTAAAAATTGCAATAAATTCACAATATAAATGATAGTGGTTAGAAAGTTTTGTTAAAATCTCTGCGCACCTATGGACAGAAGATAATCTAGAAGCCATATTTTTGTACTCTTTGATGACTCGTCAGTCTCCTTGGTTCGTACAACTGCTGTGGACACATTTTACTACATTTTGATTATGTGGCATGTGATGATGATTTTACTTTGCACAGCACTTGCAAGAAAATCCTTAAAATGATTTATTTAAAATTTACAGAAGTTGTTCTAGTATATTTCTTATTCCGATATTACAGATACAGTGAATTTACGTTTTTACCCATAGACATCTAATACGTTCTGTTAAGGTACTATGGAAGTTCTAGTAATTATAATAAAATAATTTCAAAAGAAAAAACTTTAATCTGTCAAATGATGAATAACATTTTGGCCTTTGTGAGATTAATTATGACGTAATAAACATATTAAGTAGGTATATAATCACGTTTTAAAGTTCTGATGGAGAAACCCTTTACAATTGTTTTATTTCTAATTTCTAACGAAATTTCGCAATAGAAGTTGTATAAAAACTATCCAACACTTCCCAAATTTAATATAAAAAAGAGAAGTCGAAGACTTACCTAATATTATCGAGTAGTTTTGAAAGTTATTGAACGAATACTGTATAGATAGACCGTGGAAATGGAACTTTATCAACCACTCTTATCCGGCAACCGATAGTACTTGACTGAGAATAAGAAGTTCATACAAAAAAACAAAACAACAACATCTATAAATTAATACACATTTATTTCAATTAAAACAGTTTGATTAATGTATCATAGTTTTGCAATCTAAATTACTCAGAAGCTATTATTCGGATGAATGCTTCAACTGAAATATAAATAACATATAAAAAGTGCCAAATTGTTAACTTAAAATGACAAACTATAGTTTAAATAATAGAAACTGATTAAAACACAAATTCATCACTTTTACTATTCTTCATAATAGTTACTTAAACTTAGTGGTTCCATAACATATTACAAACCGAAAACTAATTATTGAAACACAAAATTTTACACAATGTCAGAGTGTTCAAAACTTCTTCAACAAACTCCTCAGAAAGATTGAAAAAGACTTGGAAGCCAAAATGTTCAAAACTGAGTTGTAATGATTGCATGGAGGACTGAAAAACCAAGGCCTCCGAGAGCAGCGGGTCATAACCCATCCAACAAAAGGCAGATGGCATTCTACTCCCAAAAGACCTGCAGCCGTGGCTGCTTGCTCATTTCCAGTTCATGAAAAGTGCAGGACAGAAATGCTAAAATATTGAATTCTTATGACGGAGCAATCCATATTTCCTCATCTTTCTCATTTCTGTTCGGTGTAATTTGTTTTCGGCGGTACTACGCTAATGCAAATGTCAGAGGTCAAAGTTCATGGCGAAGGTGTCTACCGGCATTATGTGAGACTGCGTGACTGAGCGAAATAAGGTTCATTTTTATACATAACTACAATGGTATTATAAACATATCATTCTTTATTATTAAAATTTATAAATATTTTTGTTGTAAAAAGGTAGTAACGATACTCAATAATTAAAACTTTTACATTTTAAATTCTCTATAGACAAATAGATCAAAAGTTATGTAACGCAATAAGGAAAACCTTGAAAAACGTTGAAAAACTGCTGAATGCCGAACGCAAATATAACAAAACATAATATATACAGTAAAAAATGCCACATGGTTAGTTAAAAATACATAAAGAGAAAAATGTTGCAAAAATTTTACAATTAATTTTAATTAATATACCGAAGTAGGGTTTCACAAATTGCATTTAAATATCACATCAAGTCCAAATCATTTAAAACGTTATGACTTAAGAGTAATAGCTAATATTACGATAAATTAGATATTCTATACATTTATTACTTGATTAGAAAATTATCAATTAAAATTTACAAAAATGAGATATTTGATTTAAATATGGCTCAAACAAGATTATGATGTTGTTCTTCAATAAACTTCAGATCTTCTGAAAGAAGGTTTCAAAACCTAGCAAATTAGTCTCAAAATTAGAGGTTGCAGATTTTTAATCATTCAAAAACCACTTTTGTAAAAAAAACTGAATAATTTGTATATTTACATTTTGTTTTTTTCGATAATTTTTTTAAACAGTAGTAAGTATAATTGTTGCACAGAAGTCGCTTCGCAAAGAAGTAAGACGGAAATAGGTTAGACATCCACGAACGCCAATTTTTAATCACAAAACATTCGTGACATTATAGAATAATTAACCATGTAAATTAATATTGAAATAGCAAGTGCTAGTTCTAATAGCTTATCTTTAATGTTATCTGATCCATTTGTGTTTGATTTAAATTTACTTACTACTTCGTGTAAGTCAGAAATCAAAATTGAACAAGGCACCCATATCATCCAACCAATCACGAATATTGTGAAGGACACGGGTGCCCAGTGCAAGGAAATTGTTATTGTGTGTGTTTTTTATCTATGTGTTGGTAGTTGAAAGGAATGTGTGTTACTCAGTAAACCCTATCCAGTCCTGATAAAGGAAACGTTCGTTACAGAAACGTTGGCAAAAAGATGTAATAAATTATTTGGCCAAACCACAAGAATTTTGTGTTAAACTTCTACAATGGCTCATAACATCCTTCCTTTAAATTAAAAAACAACAACAATGTCTTAAATTCGTAGTTCAATATATTTCTTAACCACAAAAAATTAGTTCTATTATATATTGAGGATTGGTTACATAAGGGAAGAATAAAAAATATTGTCACGAATTTGACTTTTTCGTGTTACTTTAATTACTTATTTTTCTAATTAAACTATATATTTTCCTTTGTTCATTATTGTGCCATATTACGCCATTCATATTACAACATGGTGGAAGCACACGATATTGATCCCGGTACCTGGTAGGTGCGATCTGGTTTATGTAAATAGATAGTCCTCAGAATATTGGTAAAGCGCGGACCAGGAGAGTGGAGTAAAGACATTGACACTACAAGTTGAATGTTAATAATAATATAATGTGCAAAAATGGGTTTTTTAGCTCCTCAGCGTGATTTAGAACATGTTCTCTCCATGGAGAGAGTTCCTCTGGTAGCGAAAAGCTCTCCAGTCTGCAGAACAACGTCGGTAATTTATCTTTCCTTTAAATTGCTGAGAGGTGCCTAAAGCGCACTGTTGTGGCACCCAAGAGAAAGGTTAGAGGGAAGAATGTTCCATAAACATGTTCGAAACGCACGGGAGGGTATGTGAGACAGTATGTAGAGGTTGTTCCTACTTCCATCACTAGGATGAATGTTCGGGTCTCTTAGAAAAACCACATTTTTTATGTTGCTTACGGTGAAATATAATATAAAATCTTTGGTTCTAAAATTAAATAAAGAACAATTTTGTTTTATTCTAAATCTAAATGAATCAATTATTGTTTTGATATAAACTGAATTTTATGAGCTTTAAATAATGTCCATATTTTGTGAAAATCATAATTTTGGCACAATATTTTTCTCTGTATACTTGTCTCATTTTTTTTCAATTAATTACTGACGCATGATATATGAAATAATAAGTAATATATTAGTTGAAAAATTAACAAATTATGTACAACTTATGCTTTAGAATTAATATGATGCTCATTCGTGAGACATTTTCTAATATTTAAGCAACTAATTTAATTATCTGAAATTTAAAATAAACTTTTAATGTTCACATTCCTCTCTATTAAACGATGTAAATGAACAATTATAGCTTTCATCTGTAGTACAGCTACAAGGTAATGGGTAATGTACATACAAACCAGACTCCATCCAACCTTCTTGTGTTGCTAAAAGACTTAAAACGAAGTATATTTAGAAATTGTCATTAGATCAATTGCCCCTGGTACTATAATTTCGACGATATTTACGGAAAAGTATTTCCTAATACCTATCATCTGGTAGAACAACCACATATTTGCAAAGTACTAAAATAAAAGTTAAGGTTCAGAGGGGCTTCAGAAGCTTAATAGATCGACAAAAACATTGACTGGCTAGAAGTTGTTAACATTGGCATGTGTATTATTCATATAACTGTTAATGCGCCTATAATGTCTTTTCAAGTACTATCATTTCAGGTTTTTGCTTCTATTGCCAAATCACATTTCTGCCGTTTACGTCATGGTTCCACTGAATAAGCAGTATATGTCCTGGTCTGAATTTAGAATACACTTAGGTTTTATGAACAAGTAGATAATGTTTGAGTTCTGGTTCTACTGACAATTTTGATACCTATGAACAATTGTTCGTGTAATACAGAGGAATGTGAACATTAAAATCTTCTTTTCAAATTCAAATATTTAAATTAGTTGCTTACATCTTTCAAATTATCACAGCAGTAAACGACACATTAATTCTAAATAATAAAAATTACTTAACAATTAACATATGGGTCATAAATTTCATAGATCATGCGTGTGCTTCTATTTGGTCGATAATTTTGAGGTGTGAATGTAGAATAAAATTCAATTTTTAGTGAAACAATTACATTAGAATTAGAATGAAACAAAATGTTCTTAATTTAATGTTAGAACCCAGAATTCTACATGTTAGTTCAACAGAATAACATGCATTTCTAAGAGAAACGTACATTCATTCCAGTAATGGAAAAGTCTTTTTACGTGGAGTTCTAAGGAGCTGTACACCAAGTGCCTT
>NNCF01126622.1:889731-904787 GCA_002313205.1 Laupala kohalensis | reverse complement strand
ATGCAGTTACGCACCAGGGAGAGCCAACATGTTTCTCCCCGCGTGTGGGACTCGCCGAATGACTCAATCCTACCCACTAAAAACCCTCCTGAATTACAACTCAAAACTCAAATATCACCATATCTCAAAACATTACATATGTCATTATAAAAGAAGAAGAAGAAGAAGAAAGAGGAAAATGAAAGATAGCCTAGCGTCGGGATCGAAAAGAACAAGAGGTGACCAAGGAAGGTCAGGAAAGACAAAGAAAGGAGCCTTGCACAAGTAATGGCAGACTAAGCTCGGGGCCCCGTGTTTGCCAAACACGTACTTACTACATGAAAGTCCCCTGGAAGGCTTATTATCACGTAGGTCAACTTACGCCCAGTATAAACTCAACCGACACCGGGCCTGGGTTAGGTCGACTAGTTGTTAGCGTTCTATAAAACCGGGTGTTTCACAGTTCCATAGTTATTGTAAACTTTCGAGTTATATTTTACAAAAGCCAAATATATTTCCTATCAACAAAATACGTTTTCTCTAATATAGGTACAAAAACAAAATATTTATGTTTTAATTGAAATTTAGTCAACCATCCCCGGTCTCCTCTGCTTAAAAACTGTGAGATTAGAGAAGAGTTTTTGTGTTATGTTATTAATTGCATGCGTCATTGAGTTAGCTAGGTTTAAATTTATGTAGCAATTTGATGTTTACTTCGCACATTTTATTCTAGTATACATCAAATATTGCCCACCCAATCATGCAAGTAGTATACGGTTATTAAGGGAAATTCTCTGATAAACGAACTAAGAGTGTTTAGATAATATATGTTTAGCGGTATACTAAATATACGGAATGTTCGATAATTCTAAATACTTTTCTATTATTTGGTTATCAAGAAGAGAAATCATGAAGATTATCTTAAGCCAACATATGCGTGATATTTTTTATTTTTTGTGGGAGTCAGATCACGAGTAAGAACGATCAAAACAACATGTTCATGAGGAAGTCGTGATACATGATAATGTATTGGAGATACATACGGTTCTCGAGATGCGGAGGAAGAGAGTAGATTGACAAAGGAACTGTAGATTATCAGAGTTCTAGGATTTCCAGATTCATGGTTACGAAGCAGCGAACTGAACAGACCACAGCACTGACCGCTCATTTGTGATTAACCTAAGAGATCACAAAGTGGAAATGACAGGTTGACGAGACAGAAGATGTAGAGATGGCCAGCTACATCCGCAATATTAATTTAGTCATGGAGTGTGAGGAGATGGCAGGTGAAGGGAAGATAATTACAAACTGGGATCACGATTTCCAAATGAAGGAAAAATCTCCAACAATTATATACGACTAGCCGACTCGGCTCATCTTTCAACACGGGAGTTCTTGTGATGGAAGTTTGTCCTTTCGTAATAATTCACTGATGGCAAAAACTAAAGTTTAAATGCAAAGAGTTATATCTTAATTACTTCGCAAGGTAAAGAGAAAATCGAAAAACAAAAAAACCTCACTTTAATTCATACCATAAAAAAAAATTTTCTTCTTTCTTAGTAAGAATCTACAGCACAAAGCCGACATCCTTGCACAATTTCGTTTTCTCCCATCCTATGCTATCTTCAATAGATTTCTCTTCGCGCCGATAAAAGAATGAACCAGAACAATGCACCAAATATTTTCACTTCTTTTCTCCTGTTTATAATAAAAAAATGAAAGTAATACCAATTTACCTACACTTACATACAAAAACCGAGATATCTCAGTTCGCGCAATATAGTGATGCTACTGAAAATTCGAAAAATTTCGTTTCACCTCTTGAAAATTGAACTTGGGTCAGATATTCATTTCCTAGCAAGCTCATATAATATAAGATTTTTGAGTTTATATCTCTACTGGATGAATGAGTGAATGAGTGATGAATTAGTGATAGTCAGTTAATCAGTCACTCAGAAAAGCTTCGCTTTTAGTTTGAGATCGGAAAATGGTTGAAATAGTCAGGATAAAAAAGTATCAGTAGCAGTTTTCAGTATATCAATTCCATGTGGTCATAAATCAGAGAACTCGATTTAAAAACGAAAGCATCCAGAAAATTCATTAAAAAAATTTAAGTAATTTTACCATTCACATTGTACTATTCAGTTCCATATGGCAATCTTTTCCATATGGCCATCATACTTGAATAATGAAAATTCCTCCTCCAACGCAAACACGAATATCGCTCATAAAGTTTTATTTGTTTAGACCACTCAGAGTAATTCATGACACGTTCCTGTGAGTTTTCCTGCCATTCAAGAACAGACTCTCTCACGGTGTATAACTTCATATTCACAGGGAAAATTAATTTGCATTCTAATTGTTTTAAATAAACTCATTGTTCGTTAAAGAAAAAGTGTAAACAAACTTGCCATTACGTTTATTCATAATAGTTGACAGTTTAGGGAGAAAAAGGTGTATCTGTTTAGCAGGCATACCCACCCTTTTTTAGACTGGGGGCACCAGGTTTATATATAATCGCGAGCACCACGAAAAATAAGTAGATTCGAACACCCTTTGGGAGAACACACATATCAACCGTGTTACTACTAAAAGAACGTTTCTACACTCTTCAGGTTTCCTTATTCTTCAGGTATACTACTCGTAAAGAGTAATCACTTCTGAAACCACACACTTCTTTCCAAACTCCCCTCAAGAAAATGGAATTCCTTATTTAGTATGTTTTTGAGACACTAATACAGAAACTTCAGTTAAAAGCTTCGTTTTCTATTGCAAGACAAGATACATTTTTGTTGGTGATTGAGCTGTAAATTCAAATCGTCCATTGTGAATACTATTGGGTGTGATGACTCTTGGCAAACGCACTGTGATGTTTTTACAATTATTCCGACACGTGAGTTTTAGAAAAAGAACACAGTGATGTTCTCGGGCATTTTTCCTTTCACGCAGAGAGCACCTGATTACACATAAAGAGCGCCAGATTGAGAACTCTTGCTGTATAGTTTAAAATTCTCATAATTGTTCATTCAGCCACGTTAGTTACTCTTTTAAATACCTATCAGTACGTAATTTAAAACCGATTTTTTTAAAGTTTACGTTGTTTATCTCTAACAAGTTGTCTTTTAATATTTATAATATCACAACCGATATGTACAATATATTGGAAAATATGCACGGAAAAACTTCAAAATATACAATTAAAATATACACAAAAAAGTAAAAAAACATTAAATATCCGTTCAAATGCATTTAAATTTTGAAATATTCGAAAATACGAAATATGCAAAATTCTAGACTTTATAATAACATGGTTCGTACCTCTTTTCTTAGTTAACTGTAAAAGAAATTTTATTAATGTTTTAAAATAATTCTAAAATGAACGAAAAAGTATTTATTTAGAATATGACGAAGGTTAAATGCTGTCTAGAATGTTTTCTTGTGGTACAAATGATTTATTGTAATAAAAAATTAGAATGTTATGTAAATTTGCCATTCACAGTTCACAAAAATAGTACGCGTAATATTGATGCTTCAAATGACGTTAACTCAATTCAAACACTTTTATATTCCTGGAAACTATCATGTTGACATGAAGCTTGAACAAACATAATCTATTTCCGTAAATTCGTAAATTACGTATCGACAGCATTTATCCCATTATGACACCTGCCAATTACCTACTATCTATTCATAACCAGGTCTACAGAACCACCAATCACACCACTGATCGCATTACATTCAATATCAGTTTTCAACATTTGTATTTATCTGGTATTATTGTCATTCACAACCTTCTTGTCACTTTCCACTGTATGAAGAGTGCGTAAGAGCAAAATAACATACTCAAGGTATTTAATTTACTTTAACTACGTTTTATTGATACTTATTTTTTGTTATCCTGACTTTTACAGAAACTTCTTGACAGTAATATTTTATTTATTCTATCATAAAATCAAATATTTCGTGTTTACATTACTCGTATATTTTTGCATTTTTCAAAAAAAAATACCAATTAATTTTCCACACAATGAATTGCATTTTAAGATTTCGATATAATTGAATCTTATTCTTATGTAGAAATGCTTCGACTATTTTATGCATTTGACAAATCGTGTCAGCAGGTGACTACATATTGGATTTCTTTATTAAACAGAAAAAAACGAAATTTTCCTTAACTAAGACCATGAACAATTTCTTCAAAATATTTCATACGAATTACACGAAATACTTCCGAATGTCTCTGAATATTTATTGCAATAAATGTCAAAGACCTAACTTCTTTAATAGAAAACGATAACTGTACATTTAATGTGCATATTTTCAAAAAGAAAACAATATTATTTCTCCTTGTTTTATTCCGGGCATCTTTATTACTAATTTTCTGTCAAACGTGTACCGTTCACAAATTACATCGTTCTTTGCGCTGCAAGAACTCACAATATCGATGTTTCCAATCCCGGTGTGGAAATTTTATTATGAATGGTACTGTTTTACAATTAATTAAATATCGTGTGTTCATTTTGTTTTAACTTAATTTCATTGTGAACCAACCCAAGCCATATCATCCACGTATGATTTTCAATAGAATTTATATGAATATAGTTGAGTTCTAATAATATAAATATCACATTTATCTATTGTGGATCATCATATTCTGTTATAAACTACGCAACATAACTCCCTCTCTCGCTCGGCACCTACTAGCCAGTCTGAAAACTATGGATTGGTCTGCTGATGGTGTGGGATGGTCACGAAAACAGCTTCACTGCCCCTTCGTGGGGAAATACAGAAGCTGTGCGCAAGATTAGTGGACCCTTTGCTTTGAGTGATAAATGTTGTCAGAGTAGTGTTTATTTTCCTCCTATTTCACCCCCGCACCTTCACTTTCAGCTCGGCACCCAGAGTGGAAGTTATGTTGCGCCGGTTATAGCACCTTGTATTGCATAATCACGCTATTGAAATATTAATCAAAATATTAACTTTATTTATAAACTTAATATTTTTCACTCATAAATTGCTTATACGTATGAATTATTCGCACAAATTCAGATAGATTTCTTTACTTTATGAAGCGGATAGGTATTGTCAATTTTTCTCTAGTAGCCATCACGAGTAATCCAATTTCAATTTATTACTCTGGGAGCACCACACGTAATTAAGGCTACATATTCACTTCACTGTTCACAACAATTTCCTCATTGATTGCTTCTCGGTGTTTGTTCTGTAGATATTCAGTTCAATCCCCATTTGACACACGTTTACAGTTACTAATCAAGCATAGTTTCTCGTAAACTACAGTTTTTCTGCATTTGAGTTAACATAATAATAATAAAATTTTATTTCGTGGTTAGGCTTAAGCCATCATGCCTGCTCTTCCACCTTACCACCGTCAAAAATATAATACATGATAATAAAACATAAATAACAATACATACATTAATATATTCATAAACAAAAATTATACCACGAAGAGGGAGGACTAGAAAATTACTCTACTCTGGGGATTGAACTAGGGATCATCCCGGTATTAACCTTAAGCAATTGAGGAAAACTCAGAAGAAAAAAAAACTCAATTAGGATGACGGCTGAAGACCGAACAAATATTAGATAATATACTGCAAAGTCTGATACATAATAATTAAATAAAATGCAAAATTTATCGTTTACAATATAATATTACAACTTATCGCGAATATTTACATTACATTACATTTTAAATTACAAAATAAAAACAAATTTATGATTTTAAATCTTCATAACATGTTTATCATAAATTATCAAATATTATTTTCATAAATTTTCGTAATAACATTAAACATGTCTAAATTTATTATTGTACAGTAGTAATTGTAACATACAACTTTTTTATTTATATTGAATTGCAGTTCAATATTAGGACTAACCAAATAATTATATTGTTTAATACATATTTAATAGTTTTTAAATCATATTATGGTTAAATAATAAGATAAATTTATTATTAAGAACACATTCAAAATAATGTATACTACATAACAAAAAATCAATACTTTCTATGATTAAAAAATAATAATAAATAAATAAATGACAATACATTAGACCTATTTTATCATGAGAGTTTTATTGAATTTCTACCTTAACGTTTGCCTGGACAAACCATCTACTAGATTCCGAGAGACATATAGTAAGAAACTGTTTCTTAAAAGAGAGTATTGAAGAACTGTTCCTGACGAATAGGAAGAAAATTCCACATCCTAGTTACTCCTATGGTAAAAGAGTTAATGTAAAAGCCATGCTTATGTTTGGGTACAGAAAGAAGCTTTAACTCCTGAAGTCGTAAAGAGTTTAAAAATTTTAAACGCTCAAATAAGAATGAAGGACTATTCATACATAGTAGTTGGTAAAGAAATACAAGACTGTGTAATTTAGCCTACTGTGCAATGATAAAATCTTATTTGAGTGATAGAAGCCCGAAATATGGTCAAATTTTCTTAAATTGTAAATGTATCAAATACAAGAATTCTGAATGAGCTAAAGTTTGTTTGCGAGAATAAACTTATATCCGTGAAAAGAACGTCACAGTAGTCAAAATGAGGGTATATGAGTGAGGATATAATCTTTTCTTTTTGGTTGAAGTTGGAAGAAGATTATGAATAAGTTTAAGGACATGAAGAGAAGCGTATATTTTCTTATTTACGGTAGAAAATATACGCTTCTCTTCATGTTGTTAAACTTATTCATAAACTTCTTCCAACTTCAACCTAACATTTGATGATCTTATAATTAAATGAATAATTGAGAGATCATATCTTTAAAATTAATTAAAAAAATCCAGACGTACCCAAACCATAAATGGATTTTAATGATTTTTGATAAAAGCGCAATCAGTATTTAATACACTATATTTAAAGGTACATTAATTTTTCAGGTAAAATTATTTATTGTTCCAACAACTCTAAAATGTGTTTTAGATATGTGAATAAATTCTTTGCATAATAATATGAAATTGTTAAGCAGATTTATTTTGTAGTAGTTAAGGTAAGTTTATACTTATTTACATGTATGAGCATCTTGTAAGAGGTACATATCAATTTGTATGAGCTATTGCCATATAGTTGCTCTTTGAAAAGATGTGTGACAGGCATTGAGACAAATCCCGATATACTTTGTAAGAGCTTTATTCAGGATGTACATGTCGCTCATGCAAGTCGCAAACGCGTATGCGCATTCGCGGAACCCATGTAAGTACGCTCTCCGCCGTGTTTGTTTACAATCTAGCTGTATTCTTTGTAGGTTATATCATTGTTGTCGTTCGTTTTTCTCCTGGTTTTTTGAATCTTGTAATCTTAATTGTTGAGTAGTGCATATTAATAAATTAATAAATTTATTGTCAAAAAACAGTACAAACTGCGTATGACCACGTGGAGGGAAATAAACTAATTTACTCTCCGGAAGCAAGCAAGGGACCATCCCATCAATTCCGATCAAGGGCCCTAAGGCAGAGGCGGATTCAAAAAATTCAGCAAAAATTCCTAGATAAGATAAAAAGTTAGCTGCGAGTTATAATACTAATAGAATGTCAATATGTTTGTAATTTTAAGCAAAAAATTACATGTAAGTTATTATCGAACTATAGATTATTCTGAGTATAGTGCTTAAAAATTGAAATAACACTAAATTCACGATTTATTGTTACAATAGACCCGCCCCTAGACAAAGCCTAGAGAACCTGTATGATAAATCCGCCTCTACCCGAAGGAAAACCGGAGAAAAACCCGGGCCAGGATGGGGCTACAGAATTTATGTACACAAACGTGCCAATGTTGAGTACACATAAAACTAAATTAATATGAGCCATAAGACAACACAATCATGCAAGAAAATAGTTTTTGAAATTGTTATAAGTTGTTTAAAAAGTACTACAGCAATGGCGTGATAAAGCACAAGACGAATTTAACTTTTGTTAAAATCAATAAATTCTTTTACAGTGTAGAAGCACTGGTGCAGGAGGTAGTTTTTAACCGCGGATTTGAAGATATTCAATTTCATAATATCTTTTATATTCTTGGGCAGGGAATTATATAGAACGATTCCCGAATGGTATGGTCCCTTTTGGCAAAGAGTGGTTGACACTCTAGGGCGATGAATATTACTACTATTGCGTGTATAGTGTTCGTGAACGAGACTGTTTCGTATAAAGAAAGGGTGGCACTTCAGTAATTCGGTCTTAACAAACACGACTGTTTCATAAATATAAATGCAGGGAAGTGTTAAGATATTTAATTCTTTGAATAAAGATTTACAAGAGTTTCGGGGGGGGGGAGATTTACAAATTATCCGAACTATCCTCTTCTATTATATGAACTAGTTAAGTTTATTTCTTTAGAAGATCAGTATATCAGTTTGTGTTCTTCCTCCGCAATACACCAAGAATTCCCTGATAGAAATCGTGAAGTGTAATAGCTGCCATATATATTTATCTCCTGAGTGCGAAACATCGGTGAATAAAACCCAGTGCTTCGAAAAGTTTTGCGAACGCGGCCGAGTGCCCGATCAGCTGAAACGCCGTGCCCTATGAGATAGGAGCGACGTCATCCCCCCTCTACTGGTGGAGGCAGCCTGCGCGCGGAGGCGCAGCAAGACGACAGAAGAAGGTGGGCGGTCTCCGAGGAGAACAATCACTACTACGAGAACGACGGCAGTGGTCGACACAGCGGTGGCGGTATAAAATGATTACGAGTAGCGAGCAGTACAGGACAATAGCGTGAGGACTGGCGAAGCGCCGTCATAGCGAGCGGCCGCGTGCTCCTAGCAACACAAGGGTATGAGTAGGTTAGACGCAGAACGTTGGACTTTGCTACTGAACCGGGTCACCTGCCAACCACACGGAGTCTCTGTTCTGTTATGCCGTTGCTGGGGCGACTCGAGCAAAGATGCTCGAAGTATGATGTAATTTGTAGGCTGTAGACGCAATGTTTTCTGTGTACTCTTCCACAGATTGTTAATAAATGGATCTTTTTGTTGCGAATGCATAGAATCTTTATTTATTTATGAGATCTAGATAGGAAGGTTCAACCTGACTAGCGGTTCTCGAATAGGGGCCCGGGAATCATACGTGATTTCTAAGAACTACTATTCCACATGTCCAACTTGAATAGTTCTTCATATGTGATTGAGACAAGAAGGTGCATCTCAATTAATAGCGCCCGAGCAAGGGTCCACTCGAGTAAGTAATGCACGCTTCTTAAGATCCATCTCTCGCACTCTCTCTCTCTCTAGAGAGAGAGATTTTATGGGATTTAACCCATCTTAACGAGCGGGTTATTGTATTTCCCGCTTCGTTCGCCGCGACAGCACACGCGGCTCACCGGCGAAGCTCCGCGCCGGCGGTCGGCGGAGCGTGATCCCATGCTACTAATGGCGAGAAGGCGTGACGGAGGTGGCGTCGAACAGCTGTGAGCGAGCGAGCGGGTAGGAGAGAGATTCGCTCGTCAGATGATCGTCGGCACGGACATGCTCTTCTCCACTCATCATACGCAGGTCGTTACGGACCTATGCTTTTGGTCACTCGTTAGAGGTTGGTCGGCACAAACATGCTCTGCGACACGGTCATTGATTTTTTTCTCTTTCTCAAATTTTTGTATTATTTTCTTGTGGTGTGAACGTGTATTGAATGTTGAATAATGTGTTGAACGTATTTTTCCCCCGGTCCACGTGGCCATCAGTAGCTCTTTCAGCTCCCCTGTAGAGCAGAGCATTCGGACCCCCTCCCTAAATCAGAAAGGGAGTTCTACGGAGGACTCGCCGGACTGGATGTAATGTGTGTTGTGTCATATATATATTAGTAGATGAGTTTGAGNTATATATATATATATATATATATATATTAGTAGATGAGTTTGAGCTCATAAAAATTGCAAATCTTCGAAAAGTTGCGATACATCGATACATGTATCTCATACAGTATACAAGTGTAAACGTACCTTTACGTTGATCGCTTCGAGTGCAAACGCAATGCTTGTAGGCGTAGCCTCGCTAGGATAGTTTAAATTAATAGAACAAGCAAAGCTTCATTGACATTAATTAACTAAGGATAAAAATAGTGATACAGGCTTACACGGCTAACTTGATCAACATTTAAAAATTGTTTCCGGTTATTAGTTCGTACTAGCTCCAGAAGGTGTTTGCTGCTAATGTCAACGAAACGTTAAGTTTTTACAATATGACGATACGGCTTAATACCCCGGAAAAATTTGTAAATATTACCACGGATATATTTATATCATAATGTTCATATCATATAATAATAAATTGATATACATCATTTTTAGAATGTTTTTTTTTGTAAGTATGTCAATTGTAAGTATCACTTTTTATCCTATCAGACTCAGCCAATTGCACCAACGAAGTATTATTCCAAAGATTTCTGGATGGGATCGTAATCTTGCATTTTATCTATGTACAATTTCTTTTCTAATTCATTTTAAAATACAAATGAAATGGATTCGAATTTAGTTGATGATGACTATACACGCAGCTCTTTGAACTTCTATAAAATGTGCCTCGTATTACCGGCAAGGGGAGGTCACGACTTGGGAAATTGACTTCGGGGTGGGACTTCGTAGGAATGTAGTACCCGCTGTGGGTCATCAAATGTCAAAATAAGAAAGCGCAAACCATTTCCGAGAAAAAAAGCTCTAAAAGAAACTTTTATAATTTATGTTATTAAAAATACTTTAACAAAAGAAGTACCCATAAGGAGAACAAAACCTCAGCTCTGTACGTGCTGGATATACGCTACTGATTTTTGCTGGGTAGACGATACCTATTTTAAAATCTTAAGGTTCAATACATACATTGAAATGAAAACTTGGAGAACTTTTTTCTCGCAGATGACCAGCTATTGCGTTTTCGTCCTCTGACAATCGATTACCCTTAGAGGGTATTATAATTCTACTAAGTCCTACCCAGAAGTCAATTTCTCAAGTCGCGACCTCCCGTTGTGAGTTTATTTCGCTTATTTACCTTAAAACGTAATACCGTCACACGTAATATCTAAACGCTATTTATTGCTTTCACGGTACCGTGGGCATCGTTATTTATACTCTCATGTTAGTACGACATCGAAATATTGGAACGGGCCAATTATTCGTAAACAATTTCGAGTTGAATAAGAGCTATTTATCTGAACCTTCCCCACCCCTTCCCACCAAAATATTGATATGCTATCATTGAATACAGAACGACAAGTATAGATTATTCTATCCCGAAAAACTTGGATAAATTTCTTCCACGTGTGTAGTACTTTTGTGATTACTTGAAGGACAAATGTGATTCCAAAATTTTCGTTCTCTTTGAAGTTTTCAATATTTAATTTTGAGTAAATAATTTCCACTTTTATGTAAAGTACTAACAAAAGGAGGAAAAACCTAACCTATGAACCCGAACATCCTTGCATCGCTCGCTTCCCTCTACCCTTCCCCACCACCAACACACTCGCACAGACGCGACTCATTCTTCTGCCAAAAGCGCGCTAGTGTGTCTCCCCACTCCGGCGGCAGTGCGACGCATCGTCGGCGCGCGCTTGCGCGGGGGCGTGCCAACAGAGGGTAGGATCTCCCGGGGAGCAGAAGGGGGGTGACAGCGCAATGCCAGTGTTGTCCAAGCAACGCCTTCAATGGGCTACGCGTTAATGAAGGCTTCCATTCACGCAGACACGGAGCTGCTGCGGAACAAAAAAGGAGTGAGACGAAAGAACAAAGGACTCCGCATTCACTCCGTTCGTGATTGAAAAATCATCGCTCACCATGTACAGTCACATGAATAGCCACTAACAAACATAAGATTTTTATATAGTTTATTACAAGTTACTATTATATAAAATAAATCTCAATTTTTTAGTTCTATTTATCCCATTGAAGTAATTTTACTCAAGACGGTAGCCAGAGTAATGAGAATTCTTCATTTTTAAATTATTTCTTTCCTTTATAATACCATCATCCAACCAGTTCCAATTTTACTTTAAAATATAAAGAACTAGTATAATACATGTTCACTATTCTATCTTATTTTTTATAATGCTATATTTCGAATCGTTATTGATAATTCTTCGGTTGTGTATATTTTCTTCATCTTCAATAGTTTATCATTCGGTAACTTCATTGGAATCGATATTGTCCTCCTCGTGGTAAATGCTACTTTTAACTACTTTTTGGATATTATTCCTCGGAAGGTTTCTAATATTTATCACTCAACATGTGTGGAAATGATGGTATATCTTCAATTCGTTATGAAGCATTATTTTGAATAGTATTGTTAGAGAATTGTGGATCTATCAACATTAACATGTTTTGAAGAACACTTTGGAGCTCAATGATAAGTAAAGTTCACGGTACCTATCGTTTCAGCTAAATGAAGTGATGAAGCAATCACTAAGCCAATTTAATTCACAGTACACATTGAAATACAGTCACGAATACTGTTTTGAAATGAGTGAAGATTGAGAAAAGAGTAAAAATTCATGAGTAAAAAGTTATGTATCCATCTTCTCTCTATTCTCATAATAAATAAAAGGAGATAAAAATATTTGTTGTTACATTTTTGAAGAGCTATCCATTTTGCGTTGCTCCAGTTTGAAAGTTGTTTTGTGGGACGCACTTAGCTTTCAGTTAATACTCTCGCTACGAATCATTCCTATTTGATAATGTTTTCATCATCACTCTTCATAGACCACTAGTCAATCTGCGTATACTATGAATAGTGACCCTGATTCGTCACTATCGATAACACCATAACGTTTAATCTACTCCAAACACGTGTACCACCGACTTTTTCTCATGTAACTGATACATTAACAACGATAGCAAATCAAAGTCAATACTTCTGATTTCTTTTTCCAAATGCTTCTCTGCCGATGGTATATGGTCCCATCGAAAATGTTTAAAGAATGTGTAATGTCTGAAAGTGTTACAGTACTTCAAGAAAAAACAATGCACCCATTTTAGAAACATGAAGAAATCGTGATCGAAAACTTTAAACACAATACAAAATAGAATATTCATATATACATGCTCATATCTATACATGCTTTAGTCAGAGAAGTTTTCCTATTAGTTTTAAAATTTTTAATTTCTATCTTTCGAATTTCACTATGTTATGCCTTATGAAAACGGTTCCTCCACGGGTGCACCGATCACGTAATTTCGCGGAAAAGGATAATAATATAATATCTAATATAGTGATTGAGTATTAAACAATTTTGATGCTTTCAGATAATTGATTCGTTGACGAAAAGGTAACGCTCTTGGAAAATTCATGATCCTTATATCTTTTCTTGGCACAAAGACTTATCAGGTGTAATACTCAATATTAAGCAAGAANTATATATATAAGTTGCGTATTATGAACGTGTATAATTATGTATTAAATGTATTGTGTATGAATATACATATAGAATACACATATGGAAAAATAGAAATAGGACCATTTTCTTTTAATTTCGACGGCGGGGATGGGGGTAATCTCCCACATCTCCACCCCTCCTAAGTGCGCCCTGGGTTTCTTTGCAAGGAAGGAAAAGAGAGCAAGAATTCATAACTGCGCATCGTCCAGTGAGAACAATCGCACTCCTCTCTCTGAATGGCCAAGATGTGGAAAAAAGGCACATCAGTTACCAGGCAAAGAGAACCCTGACCACCACAAGTGCCGCAACCCGGGTGCTCCACCGTCGCAAAGCTCACCCCGTGCCAACGACCTTGTGGCGTATGCTCCGGACGTCCACGTTCGATAAAAACGCCGCGTTGCCACGAGTTATGCATCGCGCGCAGCCAGGATCCCAGTCAAGCTGTGAGCGGACCATCGAATATATTGCGTAGGCGGTGGAGCTCTCCAAACAAGACTCGATGGAATTTTATCTGACCCCCTGCCTCTTTCCAGTGGAGTAACACGAAAAGGGTGATAATAGAATCAGCTACTTCTAAAAGTAGATTTGTCAAAAAGTTAGACGTCGATGACTTTGTAGTATTTTATAGAAGGAATATCGACGTGTCATTTATTAGTACTAATGAATGAAATATTTAATGACTATGCTTGAGGAAGAAAACATTTTCTGACTAGTAAAAAACACGAAATAGTGAATGAAACTCTGTTGAGTCTAATGCTAAAATTTATCATACTATCTTCCGTCACAAATATGGTCAACCTTAACTTTACATATCTCAATCGAATAACAAACTTCCTCTCTCTACTTGTAAAATAAGTTATGAGCAAATTTGTGTAATGCGAAGATAAAATAAATTATTCAATAGAAAATGACTTTAATACAAAAAATGTATTTTTTCGTAATAATAATAATAATAATAATAATAATAAATTTATTGTGATTAATAAAAAACAGTACAAACTGCGTATGACCACGTGGAGGACAATAAACTAATTTACACTCCGGAAGCAAGCAAGGGACCATCACATCAATTCCGATTAAAGGCCCAAAGGCAGAGGCGGATTCAAAAAAATTCAGCATAAGTTCCTAGATAAGATAAAAAGTTAGCTGCGAGTTATTATACTCAAGAATGTCAATGTGTTTGTAATTTTAAGCAAAAATGTACATGTACAAATTATTACCAAACTATTGATTATTCTGAGTATAGTGTTTAAGAATGGAAATAACATTAAATTCACGATTTATTATTACAATAAACATGCCCCTAGACAAAACCTAGAGAACCTGTATAAGAAATCCGCCTCTACCCGAAGGAAAACTGGAGCAAAACCCGGGCCAGGATGGGGCTACAGAATTTATGTACACAACCGTGCCAAAGTTGAGTATACATAAAAATAAATTAATATGAGCCATACGGCAACACAACCATGCAAGAAAATAGTTTTTTAAATTGTTATACGTTATTGAAAAAGTACTACAGCAATGGCGTGATAAAGTACAAGACGAATTTAACTTTTATTAAAATCAACAAATTCTTTTACAGTGTAGAAGCACTGGTGCAGGAGGTAGTTTTTAACCGCGGATTTGAAGATATTTAATTTCAAATATCTTTTATATTCTTGGGCAGGGAATTATATAGAACGATTCCTGAATGATA
>NNCF01126622.1:878795-889705 GCA_002313205.1 Laupala kohalensis | reverse complement strand
CCGAATGATAAGGTCCTTTTTGGCAAAGAGTGGTTGAGACTCTAGGGCGATGAATATTATTCCTATTGCGAGTATTGTGTTCGTGAACGAGACTGTTTCGTATAAAGCAAGGGTGGCACTTCAGTAATTCGGTCTTAACAAACACGACCGTTTCATAAATATAAATGCAGGGAAGTGTTAAGATATTTAATTCCTTGAATAAAGGTTTACAAGAGTTTCGGGGGTGAGATTTACAAATTATCCGAACTATCCTCTTCTGAATTCTGAAAGTTTGAATATTCTGACCGGAATTACCCCAGAATTCGTATTCACTTGCTTTTAAAAATATCTTAAATATTAAACATTTAACTACAACGTAAAACATTTAACTAGTAGCATTTTTTTACCATTCTTAATATCTATCTCTCTTCTAAAAACATGGTATATAAAATGAGTGATCTCATTATCATTTCTATTGTATTCGGTAGTATCATTAATATTATTAAATGATTCGTTTTTCTTCCTTAATAAAAGAGAAATTTTTCATAAGGACACCGTTTATGAACTACGCCAAGAAAATATCTCATATTTACGCATATCGCATGTTCTAAAAAATGTTGATTAGTGATATAAGACGTGCTCCCGTATGAGGAGAGTCTCTTCATACTTGAGGAGGAGGAACTACGATGTCTCGAACGTCTGGACATGTGATAGTCGTATCCACGGATGATAATATTGATCAATTAAACCTATACAACTGAAGATTGTGGTATGTAAAGAAACCGTAACAATGATTATCTATACTAATAAAAGTAAATTATTTGAAATTAATGGAAATAGGAAAAAGTAAATAATGAAATTATTTGAAATTTCAAAGGAAACATCTTAAGGGTTATTGCAATTAAATTACAAATTATGATTAACATTGATCACGTACAATTCAGTAAAACAATTAAAATTGGATGCTAATCAGTAGGTGTGAATCTTCACTCACGTGACTTAGCTATGTGTCCGCCAGAGGTCGATTGCGTTACGTGAGGCAGACAATCCTCTGAACGTATAATCTACGTGTCCGAATCGTAGAAGCAAAATAGTGTAACTGTTGTGAGCATTGTTTTCAAGTATATAACCTAAGAGTCAAATGAAGACCAAAGAATTCAGAGGTCTTAATTATGAGATTTGTGTATTTCTGAGTAAAGTGCATTTTCCTTCTGCCTGGATTGTAGAGAAATATCAAAAAGTAGAGAAATATGTAAACTAACATATGAATTTAGAATGTTATATAAGAACTCCGGGCAACGCCAGGTAAAAAGAGTTAAAAAATTCCAGACCTGTTGACAGGTGTTACAATACTCACTGTGGGGTAAAATATATCAATTCTCAGTACTATTTATTCTTTGATCGTTGATGTAATTTTTGTATATTTGTTTAACAATACAAAATAGCATTTTTAACTTTTCTGTTTTAATTGTGCATTGTTTTAAAATTTTTAAAAGTAATTAGTATTTAATTTTTTTTTAAATTCCGGGCAACACCGGGTAGTTGTGCTAGTTGCAATAAAAAATAGAAAATTATTTTTGTACAACTCTTTAGTTTCATAGATAAATGAAACGACCAAATAATACCAAGAAAAATATGAAATATAGGTTAGTTGGATATTTGATACCTGAGTGAATTAAGGAAGAGTGAAATTAGGAAGCAATTGAATAAATGCGATTTGAAAAAAAAAAGTATGCATATGGTTGACCTCAAATTTCTTGAATTTTTTCTTCTACTAGTTGAGTTTCCGTTACTTCACTCCTCAGGTTTTGAATTTGGCGTGTTAATCGTTCTGAATTCCCATTGATATCTTCTGAAAATGTTTGTTATATTAAATTGTAAAAACACTTGAGAAACAAAGGGCTTGAACAAGAAACATTCTGTCCAAAATAAATCGCATTGTCTGCTTTATAGAAAGGAGTGGAGAATGAAGAAAAGTTTTTTGTAGATTTGTTCGTCGAGAATCTACACAAAGCTATTTAATACAATTTTCGTGATCTTTCTTGAGAAATCTAGAGAATATTTCGCCACCAAAGGACATTATTAATGTTCTTTTGTGTCTCCTTCTACTACATGTGTTTCATTCTTTTTTTTCGGATGCTGCAGATTTTACGTTTACCCGTGTCCAAAATTCAAAATTCTCTATTTTTAGTAGTGAGGTTTATGTTGAGAGGCAAAAATTTGTATAAAAGGGGTAAAATATATTTTGTAAATAGTGTATTTATATTCTGCGAATTTTTAGAATTTTTTCCTTTTTATGATATAATGCGTTCTGAAATTCTTTCCTTTTCCTTTCCCTCATCTTTGTATTTAGATATTTCTTGAACTCAGAAGGGTTTNAGTGGGTATGGTCAGATATTCGGCGAGTTCCACACACGGGGAAGAGTCGTTACGACTCTTCTCTATGGTGCGAAACTGAATTTTCCCCCCACCTGAAAGGGCTCTAATGACCCTGCCATTGACGAGCCCTGAAGTCCCACAAAAAATAGAATAAAAATATATTCTCGACTACTGCCTATCTTGATAAGTTTACAATTTTGGAGGTCATTTCTGAAAGTGTTCAGATTTCTGCAAGTCGTCTCTTAGAATAAGGGTTCACGAGATTTTATTACGCAGGGCATAACAACTAAATTTTAAAAAATTCTACTTAAAGTTTGGCTCTTTTAAAGAACATCGTGATTTGTAATTTTAATGTACTTAATTATTGCTAGTCATGTCAATACCGTATTAATTCGAATACTTTTAATTAGTTTAATCACTTTCTTCAAATGGAGAATGATGTAAAACGATGAAACAGATTGAGAATGGTAATATAATTAATACTAATTCATTGTCAAAAAACAGTTACATACATTTAACCACTAGACATTTCTTTGAATTATAATCTCAAAATGATAAAATAAAGCTAATGTACAATGACTCTAATATTTTTACCTTATTCTTAGAATTTATTTTTTCAAATAATGTAAAGATGGAATTAAACATTACAACTTCACATATATGAAACCAAAATAAATTAACATAAAACACAATATTTTAGAACAAGTGATGGCATTTATCAGATGGTTGTGTTTAAGAAGGACTTTGGGGGAGTGGGTAGGTCTGAGTTATCCTTAGGAACGTTTAATTCAATTCTGGGACCTCCTCGTAATGCCATTCTCTCTTATATGTTTTTCTTTCTTTCTGTATGAATCTTCACAACACTTATCTAGTAACTAGGATTAACTTGTATTATCTTTGGAGACTTACTAAAAGCTATTGTGATACCAAAGATCAGACTACTTTTTATAAAGAATATATTAAAAAAGAGAGAAGCGTGCAAATGTTTCTAGCGTAAAAATTAATATTAACTGGGTCAATATAATTATTTTTTTTAGTTCAAGATGCAAAAGTGAAGTTATATTTATAAAGTTGTGATGTTTGACACCACTTTTCTGAGGTTTTTTGCATTTGTTTTATTTATAACTTTTATAACCGATATCAGTATTGAAAATATTGCTTACACATTTTAGTGAATGTTTTCTTGCGCCAATAGAATTTATTATTTATTAAGTGTACTGATAACCACTTCAAATTAAACTAGTTCTAAGTTTTAATTCTGTTTACTCATATGAATGTTGTTCGTGTTCGCATTTGTATACATAATATTATTGATTGTGGTGGACACAAGAAAAGAAAAACTTACATAGAATAAAAAATAAATGTGTGATAATAATCAGAGTTATGGGAATGAGACAAAGAACAATAGTCGTAAATATTATTTTAGGATAAATTTGTAATAAAATTTTAATACGACACAACACAAAGTGATGTTTGACATAATTTAATGATGGGCCTAATCATATCGTTCCAATATCTTCAAGTTACCTTTTATGTAGACTAATTTTGTGTAAGTTGGATGCTACAAACACATTTTAAACAAAGGTCTTATTACATTTTAAAACAATGTTGAATTACTTAAAATTATCTAAAACGATATATACACCTAACATCATATAAATCATTTCAATAACTGTCCCTAAATATTTTCAGAAGGCTGTGAGAGTGGAAACATGTTTACAAATATTACGGTTCTATATTATATCGATAACAAACAACGTACTCATAGAATACAAAATGAATGATAAAGATATAAAAAAAAGATTGAATGAAATACATTGAAGATAATGTGATTGAAAGAAAGAGCGAGGAAAATAAGAAATCATTTCGTGAATAAAGGTGAATACGATGAGTAAATCTGGTACGTAGCATACATTTTCTGTGTTCCTTACAGTACTAAACATAAAATAACATGTTAGTTATAACCAAGAAGTTTCTTCACCATGATTTCTTTTTACTTTTTCTATATATGTGTAGAAAACATTGCTTCTTGCAAAACCACTAAATTTAGCAGAAATCTGATTCGACTTATTTTGCAAATTTTTTGTGATAAATAGTATTTTAGTTATAAGACAAAAATACTTCCCTCAAATTTTATCATTAATTAAAGAACTGTAAATGATTTAATGTAAAATAGAATATTTCAGGACACAACGTGAAGTTGACATTCTGATATCTAAGTTCCGTCATTTTTTTTTTGGAATCAGTTGACACCAGGTCTCAATGTACACTAAATACAATTCTAATATCAAAAAAAAAATCGTCAAGTAGAAGTGGTAAAATAGAAAGCAAGAATAGGCAATTTCCAATCTCTCAAATGAAGTCCGTGTTAACGTTGTTCAATGCATCCAGGTCCACCAACGAGGGAAGCGCCCGCTTCGTCAATCAAACCATCTGAAGGAACTCGGAGAAAGTCAAGTATTAAGGATCCAGGACCGGCACTGCCAAAGGAAGAATCTACTTCTACTTCTACCAAGCTAAGAGAGTCAACAGGGAGAAAGACAAGTATAAAAGATCCAGATCCAACACTACCTGCTTCTACTTCTACCAAGCGAAGAGAGTCAACAGGGAGAAAGACAAGTATAAAAGATCCAGATCCAACACTACCTGCTTCTACTTCTACCAAGCGAAGAGAGTCAATAGGGAGAAATACAAATATAAAGGATACAAGCCCGACAACACCAAAGGAAACACATGCTACTCCGTCAATCAAACCACCTGAGACGGTTGAGAGAAAAACAAGTATAAAAAAACCGGATCCAGGTCATACACCACTAAAAGAAATACCTTCAAACAAACCATCAAAATTTGGTGAGAAAAGACGAAGTTTACATGAAATAGAATTTCCTGTCCTAGATGACGATGCATTTATTCTCAAAGGAGAAGAAATACCTCTTCCACCGTTGACAACATCCTTCGGATTTTTTCTGTGGGAAAGGTTGAATATTCATAAAGATAAAACTCTTCAGGTAAGACCTAAGAACTTGATAATGACCAATGAAAAAAAATGTTGTTGAAAATAGTATTTGGAAGCTAGAATTTGATTAAGGTTTTTTAAGACCGAAGTGAAGGGAATTGAAGTATATTCTTTTTTACCAAGAACGTACATACCTATCACACCAAGCACCTTAAAATTTTCATACTATTTTAAAATTCTCTTTTGCAAATAACTCGAAAGCTTTCACACTACAAGACAGTTATCTCTTTATTTAAGGAAAATATATATTATAGATTACTACAATTTATATCTTTCTAAAAAATAAGCAAGTTGTGATAAAATGCTTTTTCCGGTGTAATGTAAATCCCGGTGATGTTTATCTAGATATTGTAAATCAAGTGGAAAAGAAATTTAACGAGTTGAACGCGCTTCTTACCCATTAAAGACGATATTCCTTGAGTCAAATTGTAGAAACTCGAAGTGTGAATATTTACCCATTTTAAACCATGTGGAACCTGTAAAAATTTTAAAAGAAATTTTAGAAAGTTCGGGTTTTCAAACAAAAGTGCAAGGTCTTTATACAAGAATTCAAGTGATGATTTCTTTTCTCTTCACAAATTTCTTTGAGATAATTTTTTTCTATCTTTCTTAAAATGATACCAAAATGCACTATTTCTGTTATTAGAAAAGTACTAATAAATACTCCGAAATTCAACATAGTTGTCAAAAATATATTTCCAGGCATTAAAGTCATTCGATACATTACTGCCATTCGTTTAACTGATGTAAACAAGAAATCTTGGTCTCTTTGCACTATAAAGTTAAGTAAATATCAAGTTGTGTGAAAGATTTATAAACTGCAATACTTTTTCAATGACGTCGAAGTTGAGGAAAGACGTGAGCGGCCTGGATCTGTTAGATTTCGAAGGTGTCAAAATTGCAGTAATACAAAAGAAAAAAACCGAGGACGGTCATACAAAAAATTCGATGTGCCTCCGAAAATCACCTATTGCAGGGTGTATAACGCAGAATCTTTCCTGTCCTAATTGTGAGGAAGTTCATGCGTCATCTAATCGCGACTGTCCTTATTACAAGAACGATATGCAAAAGGCAGGTATACCATGTGTCCTTATTACAATAACGGCCGAATTGTGTACTGACTGTGCTTTTTATAAGAACGTTATGCAAAAGTATACCAAACAGAAATTCACACAAACAATGACACTACCAATATTAGTTACATGATCTCGCATGACAACCCCGTAACATACCTAGGAGTTTTCTTCAACACAATACTGAATTAGAAACAGAACATCAACATCGATTGAAAATATCGTCTAAATGAGTCCACCAGTTATATCCCTTATTGAAATAATCATCCTTACGTCCATTCAGGTAACCATCTTTACTGTTTCATGATCCGACCTGTCTTTTTATACGCAAGCCTAATATGGAGTGCAGATGCTAAAATTAATATCGATAAAATTCAATTTCTTTAGAACAGAATAGCAAGTAAAATAGTAAAAGCACCCTGGTTTATCTCGAACTGCCAATTGCCCATAGAACTTGGTATTCAACTCATTCAAACTTTTTTGAAACGAACAGCTTCAAAGTTTTACAAACATATCGCTTTCATTACTTCCTCTCTACATTTCGAACTAGGGAGATAGTCTGCATAGAAAACGAATCAAACGAAAGCTACCCAGACACACTTTTGGTATATGTGTGTGTGTGTGTGTGTAACGCCATTTAGTAAAAAGTGTTTTCTCTACGTCGTCTTATTAAAAACCAAAACCATCTCAATATATGCCCACATTTAAATATTTAGAAATTAGCATTTAAAATTTTCTAAGAATGTATCTATAACCTTATAATTATGCAAAGTCACATAATATTTCATCCATTATCCAAAAACATGAGTGTGTCACAACTGGTAATTGCAACATCACTCACAAAATACAAAACATCAAAACCGTTTTGACAACATTTATACCAATAAGATCGATAATACGTATTTTTCTTACAAGTGTTCATCAAGAATTTTGTTATCTTGCATAGAGACTAAACTATTACTTTTACCAAAACCCCCAATAATCTGTTTAATTTAAATAAATTATTAGTGCTATTTTCTTCCATCATTACATTATGAAATTACAACCTTTTACAGATTTAGAACTATATTTTGCGTTTTGGCAGCAGGTTTGCGACATCGTTTAGTCTTTCTTAATAATGTCAATAAATGTGGATTCACTTTGGAAACGTATGTTAGAACACGTTGGTGGAACTGATATCATGTAGCCATTCGTTCGAGAAAAGTCTGACTAAGTCACAAACCTGTTGACAATACGTTGAATGTAGATAATGCCTATAAACTAATGTCTTAAAACAGTCGTAAAAGTTTATAATTTTATAATTTAATTAATTAATCTAGTACTCAATTCTTCATCAGCTGTCTTATGTTGTACTGCTGCCCCCGTCTACTTTTCGTACATTTTTCTCGTGACATGTGATGCTTTGATAATTTGTTGTTTTGTACAGGTGGACGTGCACACAGGGGAAGATGTACGTGGAATGGAATTGAATGCTAGAGCAATCTGTGTAGCCATGGAATTGCGTATGCACTTGGGTCTCCAGGTACCTAACAACTCAAAGATCGTCGCCGCAGTTCTCGATAACGGCATATCGGCCTCCTACGCTCTTGTAGGAACCATGTATGCAGGAGCTACATTCGCTCCCGTAAATCCTGACTTGAATGAAGGTGCTTTGCTTCATAAATTTTGATACCTATATCACAAATGGGCTATTATTATTATTACTGTCCAAATCACAACTTCCGTGTAACCTACTCGTGGAGGAGTGTTTGCATAGTCAACGGCCGGGTGAAAATTGCGACGACCCGGGAATTCCTGCTCTGTCTACGGGTGTGCTGTCCACTGCACCACCCGCCTCGACTCTTTAAGTCCGTACGCAAAAGACCGTACAATGGGGATGTAGCACAGGTTCACCGGAACTGGACGCGTGGATGTTGCGTACGGACTTGAGAGTCGAGACGGGTGGTGCAGTTGCTTGCGGTTCCGGGTTCGAGTTAACGGTCCGTCGCAATTTTTACCTGGTCTTTGATGCATTATTTTTTATACCTGTCTCTTAACCAAAACTAACCACTTTTTACTGTGGTTCAGTATGGCACAAATAAAGTAAATAATAATAATCATTCATAATAATATGAGAATAATTATTAAGATAGGATCAGACGGGGTAATTGTAAACGAAAGAGAAATGTAAACAAGTGACCTGAGTGCTGCTGTGTGTGTCACAGAAACTAAAAGATGGCCAAAACTAGAAGTCTGTGACACTATGGATTAAGTATAATTATTTTGCGCATTTGACTCCAGAAGTTGTTGGAATAAAACCTTATGAAAATTGAGTTAACCAGAAGATTGAAATTTGAAGTTTTTGTACTGCGTTTAATGCACTACAGAAGGGAAAAGTATTGAAATGAATTTTAATTCTGTCATTTATTATTGTCAGTAATGTATCAAGGTAACAGAAAATTAATAGTAATATCTCCTAAAAACTTTGTAGACCCCACAGTTCCGTATTTATATTTTCCCTGCGATTTTCTATACTTGGGGTAATCTTAAACATTCATGTTTCCTATTAGTTTCGCGGTGTTTTGTCGTACAATCTCAGAATTAACTTGTACTTAATCACATTAATACATTCCAGTATATTCTCTTTTCTTCTTCTTTTTCTTCGGTTGGTAGTTGAAGTTTGCTTATAAGTGGTTACAGTGGTTATATACATAAGAATGATTGATCTCCAAAAAAACAAATGTGGATTAATAAGGAAGGGCCTAAGATGCGATAAATATTTTGAAAATATGGAAGACAATCTTCAAAAGATTTGAATAATTTGGTAATTAAAATGAAGAAATCGTCCTCGTATTGCGTGTTAAATTCGAAGAACGAGCGATGGATTGGGGAAGGTAAGTCTTCCTACGCGCTAAAATTTAAAAGTCCACCGTTGAGATTTGACGGAGCCAACATCCATCTGGCAAGGCGCATTGACTCGCCGGGAGCTCTTTGTAGAAGAGAAAATTTATAGCTCTTTAGAAATGGCAAATGAGAGTGGGTGTGGGTAAGACGACCCTTCCCGGCCGTATAACCAAAGATGTAGGGAGGAAGAAGCAAGTACTGACTTGTCAGAAAAAAAATCGTTGAAAAAATAGCGGTTGGAAATAGTTCGAAATCATCCAAAATACCCAATCAGAATTTAGGCTTAGGAGGGGGGAACAGTTGAGGCATTGGAAGTTTTCCGTCACGTGAAGTTCAAAATTGAGAGATCTGGGAAGTGGCAAAAGAGGTGTAGGAAGGGATGAAGCCCATTTAAGGAATGGCAAATGGAAATTCGTTCTCATATATCTGATATTTTTCGTGTTGCAGTCAGCTCATATTGCTCAGATGATTTGATATTTTTAGTGTTGCAGTCAGCTCATATGATTTGATATTATTCGTGTTGCAGTCAGCTCATATGATTTGATATTATTCGTGTTGCAGTCAGCTCATATTACGCTCATTTTTATCTGATATTTTTCGTGTAGCAGTCAGCACATATTATTCGATATCTTTTTCGTGTTGCAGTCAGCTCATATGATTCGATATTTTTCCTGTAATGGAACCAGAGCTCATATTGCTAATTTTTATACAGCTTATATTTTTCGTGTTGCTGCGAGCTCAGATTATCCAGCGTTTTTCTCATATAGCTCATGATGTCCGATGAGGTTTCCGAGTTCGCTAATTTATAAATAGTGCGGAACAAATTCATCAGTTTTTGACTGAGATTTTCGGCAGCAAATTCCGAACCCGAGACGCGAAACCTACTCGTACGAAAAATACGTCCGTTCGGCGAGCGCTCCTGAGAATCCCAGGACCGCCTTTGGAATCGATCCATGATGGTTTGGGTCCACGTCGCTCCTGAGAACATCCAGGCTTGCGGGAGGAAGGCATCACCCGGTTTGCTGGCGCTAATGATGTCGTTAACCGGAAGTCGTGTCGAGACCGAGGCCAGGTTGGCTTCCCGTGCGTATGACGCATNCGTGCGTATGACGCATCCTCCGCTCAGCACTGCACTGCTTGATTAGTCATCAGGAGGTATTTTTCGATTGTTGGTGGCATCCGACACATATCGTCATGCGCAATTGCGAGAAGACAAGTGCGGGTCGTATTGCTCAGAGGGGCTCAGAACTTTGAACATTATAATTAATCCACCCACATACCCAATTCTATGTTCACTTCCGAAACTAACGCCAGTGAAGTCATGGGAATCATCAGCTCCTTAAAAAACAAATTTTCACGAGGCATAGGTGATATACCCGAGTTTATTGTTAAATCTTCGTCCCACGCTATATTAAATCCACTCGTAAATATTTTTAATAGTTCTTTATAGGAAGGGGTGTTCCCAACATGTTTAGGAGAGCTAAAGTGAAACCTTTACATAAGAAAGTTAACAAACTTAATATTGGAAATTACCGACCAATATCTCTACTACCCACTTTCTCAAAAATCCTAGAAAAATT